>JAWMAR010000353.1:849372-1006226 GCA_036785375.1 Leucoraja ocellata | reverse complement strand
CCTTGGCAGAAAAGGAATGGCCGTTCACAGTAACATGCACAGAGGGATCTGTAATCAGAGCAGGTGCACCCAAGAGCGAAAACATAGTTGGATCTTCATGGGAGGGGAGTGCATCAGAGTCTGGGAGCTCCTCCAGCTCGTACTGAGAAAGCAAAGCGCTATCAGGGAGTACAAGGTTGTTTAGATCGGCGAGGTTGTTTAGACTCCTTCTCGGAGCAGGGACGGGCTTCCCACGGGAACGGCAGGCGGCAGAAAAGTGGTTGAGTTTGCCACAGGAAAGACAGGTCTTGCCCTGTGCGGGGCAAACGTTTGAGGGATGCGCTGTAAAATGACAGTTAGGGCAACGGCGCGGGACAGTCGAGGTGGCGACCTTTATGGGGATAGCCGCGGGGTTTCGTCGTGTAGTCTGGCGACCGGCTGCACCGGTAAAGTTAATGTCCTGGGGAGCCGGTCGGGACACGGAACCAACGGCTGAGGACATGCAGGCAGCATACATTGCATCCCGCAATGTCAGATCGGGTTTCACGATGAGCTGCTCACGCAGTCTTTCGTTGCGGAGACCATGAACGAGGACGTCCCTAATTAATTCTTCTGTGGTGATTGTTTCAAGGCGGCAGCGCCGAGCCAGGTGATGCAAAGCGGCAATATAAGCGTCGATATGCTCGCCTGGCAACTGTTGCCTCTGGAAGAATTTAAAGCGTTCTATAATGTTATTGGTGGGGATATCACAGAGGGCAGTGAACTTAGCCATGAGAAATACCGGGTCATGACGGTCCTCTCCGGCAGCGAAATGGAACGATGCATATTGATCCATTGCTGCAGGTCCCGCGAGGTTGAGCAGCAGGTGAGCCTGTACAGCAGGAGTGGCATCAGGATGGGCAATAGCGATGTAGTGTTCGAAATCGCGCTGGAACACGGTCCAGCGATGGACAATGTCCGTGTCGAAAACCAACGTGTCAGGTCGACGACAGGAGTGGGGACATGATAAAACGAACGGAGGGAAGGACTAGGAGAAAGAAATAATAAAACAAAAACCGATAAACAGGAGACGCAGGTCTACCGCTGTGACACCATGTAAAATGTCTTACTGCACACACAAGTCTTTTTACTGTAACTGTTTATTAAACTGAGACTTTACACTAGGCTGTAGCTGTCCGTGGTCATCACTGGAGCTAGAGAGCGAGCTAGAGGTGGGGACACTGCAATTATACTGGAGACAATGGGGAGTGGTTAGTAGTGGGGAGGTCACTATGGTTAAGGGAACATGCACTGATCTACAGCGTGGGCTGCTGCAGGGAGGAGGGAAGGTGGGACAGGGCGGAAAGGAGAGATGGAGGTAGAAATGAAGAATTAAGTGAAAGAGAGGGGGAATGTGGGAGGGAGGGAAGGAGAGATGGAGAGAGAGAGAGAGAGGGGGAAAGATAGAGGAGAGGAGAGGGGGATAGAGAGGGGGAGGGGAGAGGTGAGGAGAGGGCAGAGAGAGAGAGAGGGAGATGAGAGAGAGGGAGATGGAAAGATAGAGGAGAGAGAGAGAGAGAGAGAGAGAGAGAGAGAGAGAGAGAGAGAGAGAGAGAGAGAGAGAGAGAGAGAGAGAGAGAGAGAGAGAGAGAGAGAGAGAGAGAGAGAGAGAGGGAGAGGGAGAGGGAAGGGGAGAGAGAGGAGAGGGAGAGGGAAAGATAGAGAGGAGAGGGGAGGGAGGGGGATACATTGTAAAGGAATTGCAGTTTTCACTTTCGGAACAGATTTGCAAGTTTGACCCCAGCGTCTGAAGAAGGGTCCCGCCCCGAAACGTTGCCTATTTCCTTTGCTCCATAGATGCTGCCTCACCCGTTGAGTTTCTCCAGCATTTGTGTCTACCACCTATCAATCATTAGTTAACTTCGGAGTGGTGGCGATCGTGCGTGAGGGTGTGCGTGTGTGCGGCACACACTACTCCAGGTGTGGTCTCACCAGGGGCCCTGTACAACTGCAGATGGACCTCTTTCCTCCTAGACTCAACTCTTTTGCCGTTTTCTTTAGTGTACTTTCCAAATAAAATGAAAACATGTTGTACACTTTGTGGACAACTGAATGTTTGAAATATGTTCTTCAAACAGTTTAGTCCGGTTTAGTTTAGAGATACAGGGCTGAAACAGGCCTTTCGGCCCACAGAGTCCGTGCCGACCAGCGATCCCCGCACACCAACACTATCCTACACACACACACACACTGGGGGACAATTTACAATCTTTAACATAAGCCAATTAACCTACAAACCCGCAAATCTTTGGAGTGTGGAAGGAAACCGGAACGCCAGGAGAAAACCTACGCAGGTCACGTGGAGAGAACATGCAAACTCCGCACAGACAGCACCCGTGATCGGGATTGAACCCGGGTCTCTTGCGCCGTCAGACGGCAACTCTATCGCTGGGCCACCGTGCCGCTGTGAAACATTTGCTCTTCGCAGAGACCTCAGGAAATACGGCCGCTGCTGTGACTCCTTCACGAGAGTGACGGTGTTCATTTGCCATTTGAGGTCCTGGGCGATGTACATTCCCAGGAACTTAGTGACTCTCTCCACCATGTCTCCTTTGATGTAGAGAGGAGCAGGTTCCTCTCTCCTGCTCCCTCCTGAAGTCAACAACCAGTTCTTTTGTTTAGTTGGGTTGAGCACCAGGTTATTTTTAGTGCACCAAACAGTCAGTTTTTGGACTTCATCTCTGTAAACAGACTAGTTGTTGTTATTTATCAGCCCCACCACAGTCGTGTCATCGTGTCAGAGGGAGGGAGAGGGGAACACTTCTCTTTCCCTCACCCCTCATCTCTCTCTCTTTCTCCCTATCTCTTTCTGCCCCCCCTCTCTCTCTCTCCCTCTATCTCTATCTCTCTATCTCTCTCTCTCAATCTCTCCAAAACTTCCGAAAAACGTTCTCAAAAGTTTCTGAAAACTTTTCAAAACACAACTAAACTGTCTCTCACACTCATTCCCTCCTCTCTCTCTCCATCCCTCCGTTTTCCTCTCCATCCCACCAAATGCAGCCAATAACAACAAAAAAACCACCCCGGAACCAACATTCGGCGTTTCTCCCTCCACCCGGACACATTAGACCCGCCGTCCCGCTTTGCCAGAGCCGGTGCGCCCGCCCTAAAGCGTCCCCCTCCCGCCGGAAGCGCCTTTGTTGACGAGAAGGTTCGTCACTCAACGGTGCGGGAATGTAGTTGTGAAGATCAGGTGAGAATAAAAGCGCAGAAATGCAGCGGGAGAGGCTGCAATGCAGCCAGTGATGCATGCATTCCCTTTAATGCAGCAGGGGGACCATGCACAGGCGCTGGCAGGCCGTTCCCCCTCTCTCCATCTCTCCCTCTCTCTCCCCTCTCCATCTCTCCTTCTCCCCCTCTCCCTCCTCCCCCTCCTTCTCTCCATCTCTTTCTCCCCTCTTCCTCTCCTTCTCTTTCTCCCCTCCCCCTCTCTCTTTCTCCCCTCTTCCTCTCCTTCGCTCTCTCCCTCTCTCCCCTTTCTCTCTCTCTCCCTATATCACCCCTCTCTCACCCTCTCTGCCTCTCTCTTCCCCCTCTCCCTCTCTCACCTCTCTGCCCCTCTCTCTCCCTCCATCCCTGGTGAGACCACATCTGGAGTATTGTGTGCAATTTTGGCCTGTTGGCCTTCATGACAAGAGGAGTTGAGTATAGGACCAAACAGGTCCTTCTGCAGTTGTACAGGGCCCTGGTGAGACCACACCTGGAGTGCTGTGTGCAGTTTTGGTTCCCTACTTTGAGGAAGGACATTCTTGCTATGGAGGGAGCCCAGCGTAGGTTCACCAGGTTAATTCCCGGGATGGCGGGACTGTCATATGCTGAGAGAATGGAGCGGCTGGGTTTCTACACTCTGGAGTTTAGAAGGATGAGAGGGAATCGTATTGAAACATATAAGATTGTTAAGGGTTTGGACACTCTAGAGGCAGGAAACATGTTCCCGATGTTGGGGGAGTCCAGAAACACGGGCCACAGTTTAAGAATAAGGCGTTGGCCATTTAGAATGGAGACAAGGAGAAACATTTCCACCCAGAGAGTTGTGAATCTGGCCATTTCGGACTGAGATGAGGATAACCTTTTCCACCCAGAGAGTTGTGAATCTGACCATTTAGGACTGAGATGAGGTGAAAGTTTTCCACCCAGAGAGTTGTGAATCTGTGGCCATTTAGAAACAAAGAAACATAGAAAATAGGTGAAGGAGTAGGCCATTCGGCCCTTCGAGCCTGCACCACCATTCGATATGATCATGGCTGATCATCCAACTCAGTATCCCATCCCTGCCTTCTCTCCACACCCCCTGATCCCTTTAGCCACAAGTGCTACATCTAACTCCCTCTTAAATATAGCCAATGAACTGGCCTCAACTACCTTCTGTGGCAGAGAATTCCACAGATTCACCACTCTCTGTGTGAAAAAGGACTGAGATGAGGAGAAACTTTTCCACCCAGAGAGTTGTGAGTCTGTGGGATTTTCTGCCTCAGACGGCGGTGGAGGCCGGTTCTCTGGATGTTTTTTTTTTCAAGAGAGAGCTAGATAGGGCTCTTAAAGATAGCGGAGTCAGGGGATATGGGGAGAATTCACGAACGAGGTACTGATTGGGGATGATCAGCCATTGAACGGCGGTGCTGGCTCGAAGGGCAGAATGGCCTCCTCCTGCACCTGTGGCTTATTGTCCAGTGAAGGTGATTTGACTTGTTGTTAGACAAAAATGCTGGAGAATCTCAGCGTGTGAGGCAGCATCTATGGAGTGAAGGAAATGGTTCTTGTGTCTGAAGAAGGGTCTCGACCCGAATCGTCACCTATTCCTTCGCTCCATAGTTGAGAGGTGCAGAGAGATGGGAGGGCGAGAGGGAGTGGGTAAATGGGAGGAGAGAGATATTTTGAGCGTTGGGGTCCGAGAGGGGCAGGAATAAGGGGAGAGGTTCAGAGAGAGAGAGAGAGAGAGAGAGAGAGAGAGAGAGAGAGAGAGAGAGAGAGAGAGAGAGGAGACAGTCCGGGGGAGGGAGGGGTTAGAGATTGGGAAAAAGGGATGAAGTGAGTAGTGGGGGGAAGCAGGGAGCAAAGGGAGGGGGCAGGGATTCAAGGGGGAGTGGGTTCAGTGCCGAGGGGGATGAATGGGAGGGGAAGAGAGAGGGGGCTGGTGCATCATGGAAGGGGGCAGGGAGCCTGGTGGGGGTGGGTTCACATTGTTTGGGGGTGGGGAGGGTGTTGCAGTTTAGGCAGGATCTTCACTTTGAATGGCGGGGCAATGGGGCAATAGACAAAGGCCAATAGGTGCAGGTATAGACCATTCGGCCCTTTGAGCCAGCACCGCCACTCAATATGATCATGGCTGATCATCCATAATCAGTACCCCGTTCCTGCCTTCTCCCCATATCCCTTGACTCCAGAATCTTTAAGAGCCCCATCTAGCTCTCTCTTAAATGTATCCACTGAACCGGCCTCCACCGCCCTCTGAGGCAGAGAATTCCACACTCACAACTCTCTGTGAGAAAAAGTGTTTCCTTGTCTCTGTTCTGAATGGCTTACCCCTTATTCTTAAACTGTGTGGCCCCCGGTTCTGGACTCCCCCAACATCGGGAACATGTTTCCTGCCTCTAGCGTCTCCAAACCCTTAACAATCTTATATGGTTCAATAAGATCCCATCTCATCCTTCTAAACTCCAGAGTGTACAAGCCCAGCCGCTCCATTCTCTCAGCATATGACAGTCCCCCACATCCCGGGAATTAACCTGGTGAACCTACGCTGCTCTCCCTCAATAGCAAGAATGTCCTCCCTCAAATTAGGGGACCAAAACTGCACACAATATTCCAGGTGTGGTCTCATTAGGACTCTGAACTCTGAGCCTTGCGGAATGTGTAGAGCCGAGGGATCTAGGAGTGCGGGTACGAGTTGGGCCGAAGGGTCCTGTTTCCAACACTGTATCACTCCATGACTCTATGACAAAGTGCTGGAGTAACTCAGCAGGTCAGGCAGCATCTGTGGAGAAGATAGACACAAAGTGCTGGAGTAACTCAGCAGGTCAGGCAGCATCTGTGGGGAAGATAGACACAAAGTGTGGAGTAACTCAGCGGGTCAGGCAGCATCTGTGGAGAAGATAGACACAAAGTGCTGGAGTAACTCAGCAGGTCAGGCAGCATCAGTGGAGAAGATAGACACAAAGTACTGGAGTAACTCAGCGGGTCAGGCAGCATCTGTGGAGAAGATAGACACAAAGTACTGGAGTAATTCAGCGGGTCAGGCAGCATCTGTGGAGAAGATAGACACAAAGTGCTGGAGTAACTCAGCAGGCCAGGCAGCATCTGTGGAGAGAGGAATGGGTGACATTTTGGGTCGACACCCTTCCTTGGTTTAGTTCAGTTTAGAGATGCAGTACGGAAAGAACAGGCCTTTCGGCCCATGGTGTCTGCGCCGACCAGCGATCACCCCGTACACTAGCACTATCCTACGCACATTGGGGACAATTTAGTTATTTTGTGGAGGCCGATTAATTTAGAACTGTACCGCTGCGCCAGTGTGCAGCGCAGAATTATATAACGGTTTCCTCCGCCATAAACGCCCCCAATATGTGCTAGGAATGTCCTGTTTGCCAGCTTGTTGATCCTCTGTGTTCCCCTCCTGCAGGGTTTAGGAGCCGTTGCTGTGGACAGAGAGACAGGAACGTGAGCGGCCATTGAGGGCTGCCGGGGTGCTGGTGAGCCCCCCCATCTGCTCGGTGTGCGGGCCGGGCTTCAAGGGCTGATCTTCGATAGAGGACCACATGACGGGACACAACAAGGAGAATCGTTATGAGTGCGACGTATGTGGCAAGGCCTGGCAGAGCCCGAGCAAGCTGGACGCCCACCATTGGGAGCACACGATAGAACGCCCCTTCAACTGCATAGAGTGCGGCAAGAGCTTCAAGAGGGCGGATGTGCTGAAGGCCCACCGGCGGGTGCACACGGGCGAAAAAGCCCTATGGCTGCTCCACATGTGACGAGAGCTTTACGCAGTTGTCGGGGCTGCGGGAGCAACATCGGGTGCACAGCAGTGAGCGGCCCTTCACCTGCCCCGACTGCGGCAAAGTCGTCCAAGGATCTGAAGATGCACAGGCGCGAGCACACCGGGGAACGTCCCTACACATGCAGCGACTGCGGCAAGGGCTTCACCCAGTCTAGTCACCTGCTGGTGCACCAGCGCACCCACACCGGCGAGCGCCCCTACACATGTGCCCAGTGCGGCAAGGGCTTCACCCAATCCGGCAACCTGGTGCTGCATCAGCGCACCCACACCGGCGAGCGTCCCTTCGCCTGCGCCCAGTGCGGCAAGATCTTCACCCAGTCTAGTCACCTGCTGAGGCACCAGCGCACCCATACCGGCGAGCGCCCCTACACCTGCGCCCAGTGCGGAAAAGGCTTCACCCACTACAGCAACTTGCTGAGGCACCAGCGCACCCACACCGGGGAGCACCCCTTCACTTGCGCCCAGTGCGGGCAAGGGCTTCACCCGCTCAGACCGCCTGCTGGATCACCAGCGCACCCACACCGGCGAGCGCGCCTTCACCTGCGCCCAGTGCGGCAAGAGCTTCACCCAGTCCAGGAGCCTGCAGCAGCACCAGCGCACCCACACCGGCGAGCGCCCCTACACATGTGCCCAGTGCGGCAAGGGCTTCACCCAATCCGGCAACCTGGTGCTGCATCAGCGCACCCACACCGGCGAGCGTCCCTTCGCCTGCGCCCAGTGCGGCAAGATCTTCACCCAGTCTAGTCACCTGCTGAGGCACCAGCGCACCCATACCGGCGAGCGCCCCTACACCTGCGCCCAGTGCGGAAAAGGCTTCACCCACTACAGCAACTTGCTGAGGCACCAGCGCACCCACACCGGGGAGCACCCCTTCACTTGCGCCCAGTGCGGCAAGGGCTTCACCAACTCCACCCGGCTGCTGTCCCACCAGCGGGTGCACGCCGGCGACCGTCCCGTCCCCAGCCCGGTGTGTGGAGAGCACTTTGCCACGGCCTCCCACGCTCTGTCTCACCAGCACGTGCACACCAGTGGCCCGCCCTACGACTGCCCGTACTGTGGTGAGGAGTTTGACAGCTCGCGGGGGTTGCGGCAGCACCGGCGGACCCACGTCGGCGAGCAGCTGCTCCCACTGTGATAAGAGAGCACGGGGGCTGCGGGAGCACCAGCGGATACACACCAGAGAGAGACCCTTTGTGTGCGCTGAGTGTGGCGAGGGTTTCACCCACCTTGACCACCTGCTGGACACTGGCGAGTCCACACCGGCCATCTACCCTCTCTGCAGCAAGGCCTTTGCCCGCTCCTCCAGCCTGCTGGCACACCGCCACGTGGATAGATAGGCGCTGTTTAAGTAGACACAAAAGGCAGGAAGAAATGGATAACGATTCAGGGTCGAGACCCCATCTTCAGTGTCGACCCGATATGTCACCCATCCTTTGTCTCCAGAGATGCTGCCTGTTCTGCTGAGTTACTCCTGTACTCTGTGAATGTCACCGATCCATGTTCTCCACAGATGCTGCCTGACCCGCTGAGTTTCTCCAGCACTCTGTGTTAGTTATAAAGTGATACAGTGTGGAAACAGGCCCTTCGGCCCAACTTGCCCACATTGACCAACATGTCCCAGTTACACTAGTCTCACCACCCTCTGTTTGAAAAAGTTACCCCTCAGTTTCCTTTTAAATCTTTTCCCCTTCACCTTGAACCCATGTCCTCTGGTCCTCGATTCCCCCACTCTGGGCAAGTGATTCTGTGCATATAACTAAATTGTGCTCTATGCAAGATTCCAGAATCTGCAGTTTCTTGTGTCTCCCTCACCTGTATCCACCTATCACTTCTGAAGAAGGGTCTCAACCTGAAACATCTCCCATTCCTTATCTCTAGAGATGTTGCCTGTCCCGCTGTTACTCCCAGCATTCTGTATCCACCTATCACATGCCAGGCTTTGTCCAGCCAACTCGCTTTTTCCAGCTTCCTCCCCCCACCCTCTCCACTGAGTCTGAAGAAGGGTCCTGACTCAAAACGTCGTCTGTCCATTCCCTCTAAAGCCGTGGAGGGACTCAGTGGGTCAGGCGGCATCTGTAGAGGGAAGGCAATGTAAGGCGACCACTCCCACCTCTCCCTTTCTCCACCCCCCACAACAAGTAGTCTCAAGAAGGGTCCTGACCTAGAATGTTGCCTGTCCATGCTCTCCAGACGTGCAAGTTACTCCCAGGAGATTGTGTCTCTTTTTGTAAACCAGCATCTCCTGTTCCTGTATCTAGACTAGGCGTACATTTCACCCTTCACTTGCGCTCAGTCCGCCAAGGCCTGTTGGATCTCCCGGTTGCCAACCATTTTAACTCCCCTTCCCACTCCCACACTGATCTTTCTGTCCTGGGCCTCCTCCATTGCCAGAGTGAGGTGACACACAAACTGGAGGGACAGCACCTCACAGCTTACAGCCCAGTGACATGAACACAGAATTCTCCAATTTGAGGAGACTCCCCTCATCCAAATGAAATCCTGGAGCCTGTCCCGACCCCAACTCTTTTTTCCTGCTTCCCCCCCCCCCCCCCCCCCCCCCCCGCGGCTCCATGAGTCCATAGAAATGTGCAGACCCGACACGTTGCCTGGCCATTCCCCTCCAAAGTGCCGGTAGAACTCAGCAGCACAGCCATCCGTGGTGGGAAACGGATGGAGAAGTGTTCCTAATACAAGCCCTCCTTAGCCCTGTCGAGGAGCAGACAAGCAACAGTACCAGCATCTTCTCATTCATACTGTACCCAAGTGAAAATGCAAAAGTGAGCCAAGCTGCACACAGCTGACGGCTCACAGTACCAGCTGGCTGCCACTGGCCCAAACACTTAAAAGCATTTTAAAGTGTGTTTTTTTAAATAAAGTCTTAACGTATTTGTGCCTTGCCTAACAAATAAAGCAAGTTTTTCCTGACCTGACTGTGTTCTTCAGAATTCATGGTGTGTTATCAATTATGAAAGAAAATGCCAGCATTCACAGCGGGTGCACAGCAGTTAGAGGAAAATGAGAATGGAGAGGCCATGCTTCCTGATCTGGGGAACTTCATAGAAAAGGAAGTAAGGTTCATGTCAAAATTACGCTATGGGAGTATTCAAGATCCTAATCCAATCGCAACTGTCAAAGGTTCTACCTTTCCTAAAACAAAAGGAAGATCAAGACCTAAGGGAAGTAGTTTTGTTTCCGCTGTAAATACCTGCAGAAACGAGAGGCCAAAAGGAAGAAGATACATCTACTGTTAAGCCAAGATCGTTCCGCTTGTCATCCAGCAAGCAGAAGACAGAGGAATGACAAAGAGATTGCCCACGAGGGAAGGGAAGGGAGGGGGGGGGGGCTGTCGATGACTGGTCAGCTCGGACCTTGCCTCCCACCCCAAGAATGGACACCGCATTCTTGACAGGGCCAAGGAGAGTTTGTAATAGGAACACTTCTCCATCCGTTTCCCACCACGGATGGCAGACCTGCTGAGTTCTACCGGCACTTTGGAGGGGAATGGACAGGTGACGTGTCGGGTCTGGACCCTTCTTTGCACTGATGGAGTCGGGGGAGAAAGCTGGAAAAAGACATGGGGTTGGGACAGACTCCAGGACTTGATTGGGAGTGGGCAGTCTACTTAATTTGGAGAATTCAATGTTCATGTCATTGGGCTGTAAGCTATGAGGTGCTGTTCCTCCAGTTTGCGTGTCACCTCACTCTGGCAATGGAGGAGGCCCAGGACAAAAAGATCTTGTCTTGATGGACCAAGCGCACGTGTAGGCTGCAATGCACGCCTAGTCCAGGTACATTAGACATTAGACAAGAGACAATAAGTGCAGGAGTAGGCCATTCGAGCCAGCACCGCCATTCAATGTGATCATGGCTGATCATCCCCAATCAGTACCCCGTTCCTGCTTTATCCACATATCCCCTGACTCCGCTATCTTTAAGAGCCCTATATAGCTCTCTCTTGAAGGTAACCAGAGAACCGCCCTCCACCTAAGGCTGAACATTCTGCAGACCCACAACTTTCCGAGTGAAAAAAATTGTTTGTTCATCTCCGTTCAAAATGGCTTATCCCTTATTCTTAAACTGTGGCCACTGTTTCTGGACTCCCCCAACATTGGGAACATGTTTGCTGCCTACAGCATGTCCAAACCATTAATAATCTTATATGTTTCAATAAGATTGCCTCTCATCCTTCTAAACTTGCTGGTGTTGCTCCTAATTCCCTCTTCCAAATCACTAATATATATATGAAACAGTTGCGGCCCCAACACCGAGCCTTGCGGCACTCCACTCGCCACTGCCTGCCATTCAGAAAATGACCCATTCTACTCTTTGCTTCCGGTCTGCCAACCAATTTTCTATCCATGTCAACACCGTACCCCAATACCATGGGCTCTAATTTTAGTCACCCGTCTCCCATGCGAGATATTATCAAAGGCTCTCTGATAGTCTAGATACACTGCATCCACTGGCACCCCTTCATTCATTTTAATAGTCACATCCTCAAAAAATTCCAGAAGATTAGTCAAGTATGATTTCCCTTTCATAAATCCATGCTAACTTGGACTTATCCTTTTACTGCTATCCAAACGCCCCATTATTACCTCTTTAATAATTGACTCCAGCATCTTCCCCACCACCGAAGTCAGGCTAATTGGTCTGTAATTCCCCATTTTCTCTCTCGCTCCTTTCTTGAAAAGTGGGATAACATTAGCTATCCTCCAATCCACAGGAACTGATCCTGAATCTATTGAACATTGGGAAATGATCACCAACGCGTCCACTATTTCTAGAACCACCTCCTCGAGGACCCAGGGATGCAGAGCATCAGGCCCAGGGGATCTATCTTCCTTCAGTCCCATTAGCCTACCCAATAATATTTCTCACCTAATGAAAATGTCTTTCAGTTCCTCTACCCCCTTAGATTCTCTGTCCTCCACTACACCTGGGAGATTGTTTGTGTCTTCCTTAGTGAAGACAGATCCGAAGTACCTATTCAACTTTACTGTCATTTCCTTGTTGCCCATAATAATTCCACCCGTGTCTGCCTTCAAGGGACCCACTTTGGCTTTGTTACTCTTTTTCCCTTAACATATCTAAAGAAGCGTTTACTATCCTTCTTAATATTCCTGGCCAGGATCCCTTCGTACTTCATCTTTTCAGCCCATATTGCCCGGTTTGTTTCCTTCTGTTGTCCTATGAAAGTTTCCCAATCCTCTGGCTTCCGGCTACTCTTTGCTGTGTTATAGATCTTTTCTTTTATTCTATCCCTAACTTCTCTTGTCAGACACGGTTGCCTCCTACTCCCCTTAGAATCTTTCTTCCTTTTTGGAATGATATGATCCTGAGTCTTCTGGATTATGCTCAGAAATTACTGCCATTGCTGTTCCATCGTCATTCCTGCTATGATCCCTTTCCAGTCTATCTTGGCCAGCTCCCCTCTCATGCATTCATAGTCCCATTTGTTCAAATGCATTACTGACACTTCCGATTTAACCTTCTCCTTCTCAATTGCAGATTAAAACTAATAATTTTATGATCACTACCTCCAAGCGGTTCCTGTACCTCGAGTTCTCTCATCATATCTGGTTCATTGGACAACACTAAATCCAGAATTGCCTTTTCTCTGGTCGGCTCCATTACAAGCTGCTCTAAGAATCCATCTCAGAGGCATTCTACAACTGTCTTCCTTGGGATCCTTAACCAACCTGATTTTCCCAGCCTACCTGCATATTGAAATCCCCCATCACCACAGTGGCATTACCTTTGTTACATGCCAGTTTAAACTCCTGCTCCAACTTACACCCTACATCCGGGCTACTATTTTTGAGCTTGTAGATAACACCAATTAGTGTTTTCTTGCCTTTACAATAGCTGAACTCAATCCACAGTGACTCTATCTCCTCAGTCCCTATGTCCTTCCTCACAAGGGACTGAATTCCATTGCTTACCAGCAGAGCTACCCCCCCCCCCCCCCCTCCTCTGCCCACCTGCTTGTCCTTTCTATAGGATGTATAACCCTGAATATTAAGTTCCCAGGCCCGATCTTCCTGCAGCCACGTCTCAGTAATCCCCACAATGTCATATCTACCAACCTCTAACTGAGCCTCAAGCTCATCTACTTGACTTCTTATACTTCGCGCACATTCATATACAATACTTTTAATTCCTTACGCATCTCACCTTTCACATCGATCGCTATTACACTAGGCCATACTCTCTGCCCCTTTGTGAGCTTCCTTTCCCGTTAATTCTGGGGTCATTAACCATCCCTTTACACTATTTCCCTTTAACTCCAGCCTCGACTATCCCATTTGACATCTCACCCCCCTTATTCAGTTTAAAACCACCCATGCAGCAGTGGCAAACCTGCCTGCCAGAATGCCGGTCCCCCACCTGTTAAGATGCAAACCATCCCTTTCCTCAGCCACACATTCAGGTCCCGTATCCCCTGTTCCTGTTCTCGCTACCACGAGGAACTGGAAGCAAACCGGAGATAACAACCCTGGATGTCCTCCTTTTCAGCATTTTCCGAGTTCACTAGTCACGCTGCAGAATATTCATCCCCTTCTTTCCGACATCGTTTGTTCCGACATACACTACCACTTCCGGCTGTTTACCTTCGCCCTTGAGGATTTTCTGCACTCTATCCGTGACATCGTGGATCCTGGCTCCAGGAAGACAGCACACCATCCTCGAATCCCGTCTGTTGCCGCAGAAACCCCTGTCCGTACCTCTAACAATGGAGTCTCCAACTACAATGACGTTGCCTGACGTTGGCCTCTTTGGCTTTGGCTCAACAGTCCTATTTGCATCGCAAGCCAGTCCGCCGCTCAGTGCAATAACGTCTTCTGGCCCGACAGCTTCTAAGTGAGTGAACCTGTTCACAAGAGGTACAACACATGGGGACGTTTGCATTCCATGCTTCCCTCCCTTTCTCACCGTCACCCACCTTCTCTCTTCCAGTACCTTAGGTGTAACAATCATACTGTAGGACTTGTCAAGGAATGACTCAGTTTCTCTTACGAACCTGAGGTCATCCACTTGCTTCTCCAGTTCCCTAACACGGTCCTTCAGGAGCTGTACCTGGATGCACTTCTGACATTTGTAGCAGCCATAGGCACCAGCAGTGTCCTTGACCTCCCACATACTGAAAGCATCACACTCAGTCAGCTGTCCTGACCTACTTCTTTCGTCTCTCCCTCTCCAGCGTTTTGCGTAGTCTCCTCTCCTCAGCCTCCTCGCCGAAACTCCCGAGCCAAAGACTCACACTTTTCTCACAATGAATCTCGAGCCAAAAACACACGCTTTTCTCACAGGGCACTTCCCTCACAAGTTCGCTACCTCACTGCTGCTCCCTAACAGCCGTCTTGCTTATATTGACTGATAAATTGCCTAACTTACCAATTTACCAACCAAATTCCTCAGTATTCAACTGTTTCCCCCCCTCTGACTCACTGCAGCAGTGGCACATCTGCCTGACAGAGTGCTGGTCCCCCACCTGTTAAGATGCAACCGTCCCTTTTGTAGTTCCCCTTTACTCCAAAACATATCCCAGTGATCTAAGAATCTAAATCCCTGCCCCATGCACCAGTTCCTCAGCCACACATTCAGGTCCTGTATCTCCCTGTTCCTGCTCTCGCCAGCACGAGGAACTGGAAGCAAAACGGATATAACAATACTGGAGGTCCTGCTTGTCAGCATTTTCCCGAGCTCTCTAAAGTCACGCTGCAGAATATTCATCTATGAATTCTGAAGAATTCCAAAGAGCGCAGTTGTCAAAGTTCATCTCTTAAAGAACGAAGACAGCAACAAAATTGTTAAAGGCAAACCAAAGCAATCTTTTAATCAATTTGCCAGACGGGAGTGGCTGGGGAGATCTACAAAGAGCACATACGTTGCTCACTGCTTCTCGGGCTCCACTCAAAGAACAAAGGAAAGTTAGAGTCATTATAAATGTTTTCTTATCAATAAAACACACCTTCTAAATCTGAGTGAAAGATCTGTAGCCTAAGGGAATCAAGGGAGGCTGGACCCATATATTTGCAATGTCAGCCTTATTCTCAAATCTAGGCACAGCTTCAGTACAGCTGCCCATTCCGGAAGGACAACTAACTACATTTTGTTTGCAAATGACTTCCATCTTGGTTCCAGAATGGGCATCCATCTGTGAACTAAAACAAGCTTGTAAGGCTTGGATGAAAGCCACTACCTTGTCCTTAGCTGGGACAGGCAGTTCAGACAGACATCTAATATGATGCTGTGCCAACACAATACATCTCTATGTTAATACATTGTTTCAGTGATTAGTATAAACCAAGCTTCTAAGATTTTCCCAGACTTTATACTGCAGGGAAAATTCTCTTTTAAATTTGACTGCTTTCTGGTTTCAACGAATTTCCATGTTTAATTTACGGACCAACCTTGACCAAATTAAACACTTTCCCAGTGAGGTCAGGATAAACTTGCTTTTTTTTACGTAAGTCAAAAATGCATCAAAACTTTCTTTAAAAAAACACTTTAAAATGCCTACGAAGGAACTGCAGATGCTGGAAAATCGAAGGTAGACAAAAATGCTGGAGAAACTCAGCAGGCGAGGCAGTATTTATGGAGCGAATGAAATAGGCAACGTTTCGGGTCGAAACCCTTCTTCACACTGATGTGAGGGTGTGGGAGGCGGGAAGAAGAAAGGATGAGGCGGAGTCAGTGGGCTGAGGGAGAGCTGGGAAGGGGAGGAGAAAGTAGGGACTACCTGAAATTAGAGAAGTCAACGTTCATACCGCTGGGGTGCAAACTGCCCAGGTGAAATATGAGATGTTGCTCTTCCAATATACGGTGGGCCTCACTCTGGCCATGGAGGAGGCCCAGGACAGAAAGATCGGATTCGGAATGGGAGGGGGAGTTGAAGTGCTGAGCCACCGGGAGATCAGATTGGTTATTGCAAACCGAGTGGAGGTGTTCGGTGTGTGTGCGTGAGAGCGTGAGTGTGAGAGAGTGCGTGTGTGAGACAGCAAGAGAGGGAGTATGTGTGTGAGAGAGGGAGAGACTGAGTGTGTGTGAGAGAGAGGGAGAGAGAGAGAGGGGGGGGGGCGTGTTGTGTGTGAGAGAGCGGGACTGTGCATGTGAGAGAGGGGGACAGAGAGAGGGGTGTGTGAGAGACAGGGAGCAAGAGAGGGGTGTGTGAGTGAGAGAGGGGGACAGAGAGAGGGGTGTGTGAGAGAGGGGGACAGAGAGAGGGGTGTGTGAGAGAGGGGGACACAGAGAGGGGTGTGTGAGTGAGAGAGTGGGACAGAGAGAGGGGTGTGTGAGTGAGAGAGTGGGACAGAGAGAGGGGTGTGTGAGAGAGGGGGACAGAGAGAGGGGAGTGTGAGGACAGGGAGCGAGAGAGGAAGTGTGTGAGAGACAGAGAGCGAGAGAGGGAGTGTGTGAGTGAGAAGAGGGGGGCATGAGTGGGTGGAGTGGAGAGAATTTGCGTATGAGTGGGGGGGGGGAATGGAGGGGGAAAAGGGGGAGACAGAGGAATGTATATGTGCAGCTTTAAGGGACATTGGTCAGGTAGCATTTGAAGTATTTCGTACAGTTCTGATCACTCCATTACAGGACTGATGGGGCTTTGGGGAAGGTGTAGATATGGTTAACCAGAATGGTTTAAAAACAAGGAACTGCAGATCCTGGTTTACAAATAATGACATAAAGTACTGGAGTAACTCAGCGGGACAGGCAGCATCTCTGGAGAGAAGGAATGGGTGAGTGAAGAAACGACCCAAAACGTTACCCATTCCTTCCAGCATTTTGTGTCTACCTAAACAGCGCCTATCTATCCACGTGGCAATGTGCCAGCAGGCTGGAGGAGCAGGCAAAGGCCTTGCCACACAGCGGGCAGGTGAAGGGGCGCTGGCCGGTGTTGGCTCACCGGTGCTCCAGCAGGTGGTCAAGGCGAGTGAAGCCCTTACGACAGGACGGGCAGGCTGGACAACCGTGTGAAATCCTTGCCACACTCAGCGCATACAAAGGATATCTCTCCAGTGTGTATCTGCTGGTGCTCCCGCAACCCCCGTGCTCTCTTGTCACAGTGGGAGCAGCTGCTCGCCGGCGTGGGTCCGCCGGTGCTGCCGCAACCCCCGTGAGCTGTCAAACGACTCACCACAGTACGGGCAGTCGTGGGGCTGGCCACTGGTGTGCACGTGCTGGTGAGACAGGGCATGGGAGGCCGTGGCAAAGTGCTCTCCACACACTGGGCTGGGGACGGGACGGTCGACGGCGTGCACCCGCTGGTGGGACAGCAGCCGGGTGGAGTTGGTGAAGCCCTTGCCACACTGGGCGCAGGTGTAGGGGCGCTCGCCAGTGTGGGTGCGCTGGTGCTCCAGCAGGTGACTGGACTGGATGAAGCCCTTGCCACACTGGGCACAGGTGAAGGGACGCTCGCCGGTGTGGGTGCGCTGGTGGGACAGCAGGTTGCCGGAACTGGTGAAGCGCTTGCCGCACTGGGCGCAGGTGAAGGGACGTTCGCCTGTGTGCACCCGCTGGTGGGACAGCAGCTTGGAGGAGCTGGTGAAGGCCTTGCCGCACAGGGCGCAGGTGTAGGGACGCTCGCCGGAGTGGGTGCGCTGGTGCACCAGCAGGTTGCTAGAGCGGGTGAAGCCCTTGCCACACTGGGCGCAGGTGTAGGGACGCTCACCGGTGTGGGTGCGCTGGTGCTCTAGCAGGTTGCTGGACTTGGTGAAGCCCTTGCCGCACTGGGCACAGGTGTAGGGGCGCTCGCCGGTGTGGGTGCGCTGGTGCTGCTGCAGGCTGCTGGACTGGGTGAAGCCCTTGCCGCACTGGGCGCAGGTGTAGGGGCGCTCGCCGGTGTGGGTGCGCAGGTGGGACAGCAGCCTGGTGGGGCTGGTGAAGCCCTTGCCGCACTGGGCACAGGTGTAGGGGCGCTCACCAGTGTGGGTGCGCTGGTGCACCAGCAGGTTGCCGGAATGGGTGAAGCCCTTGCCGCACTGGGTACAGGTGTAGGGGCGCTCCCCGGTGTGGGTCCGCTGGTGGAAATGCAGCCTAGTGGAGCTGGTGAAGCCCTTGCCACACTGGGTGCATGTGAAGGGGCGCTCGCCAGTGTGGGTGCGCTGGTGCAACAGCAGGTTGTGGGACTGGGTGAAGCCTCTCCCGCACTGGGCACAGGTGTAGGGCCATTCCCCAGTGTGCAGGCGACTGTGCACCTTCAGTTGGTTGGACGACTTGAAGCCTTTTCCGCAGTTTGAGCAGGTGAAGGGCCGTTCACTGCTGTGCACCCGCAGGTGCTCCACCAATGCCGATGACTGGGCAAAGCTCTTGCCGCAGGTGGAGCAGCCATGGGGCTTCTCGCCCGTGTGCACCCGCCGGTGGATCTTCAGCACATTCGCCGTCTGGAAGCGTTTGCCGCAGTCGGAGCAGCTGAAGGGCCTCTCGCTGGAGTGCACGCGGTTGTGCCCCTTCAGGCTGTTGTAGCAGGTGAAGCTCTTGCCGCAGTCCAAGCAGTCGAAGGGGCGTTCTCCCGTGTGCACCCGCCGGTGAATCTCCAGCAGGCACGGCTTCTGCCAGGCCTTGCCACACACGTCACACTCATAACGCTTCTCCGTATTGTGCCCTGTCATGTGGTCCTCCATCGCAGCTCAGCAGCTCGAAGCTCAGCCCGCACACCGGCACCCTGGCCACTATCAATGGCCGCTCACATCCTCATCACTCTGTCCACAGCAACGGTTCCGAAACCCTGCAGGAGGGGAACACAGAGGGTCAACAAGCTGGCAAACAGGACATTACTAGCACATATTGGGTGCGTTTATGGTGGAGGAAACTGTTATATAATTCTGCGCGGCACAGTGGCGCAGCGGTACAGTTGCTGCCTCACCGCCAGATACCCGGGCTCGATCCCGACTACGGGTGCTGTCTGTGTGGAGTTTGTACGTTCCCCACTTGACCTGCGTGGGCTTTTACTCCGGGTGCTCCGGTTTCCTCCAACATTTCAAATACGTTCAGGGTTGTAGATTAATCGGCCTCCGCAATATTGTTAAATTGTCCCTAATGTGCGTAGGATAGTTCTAGTGTACGGGGTGGTCGCTGGTCGGCGCGGACTCCACGGGCCGAAATACCTGTTTCCGCGCTTCATCTCTAAACTAAACTAAACCAAAGATGGGTCTCGACCCAAAATGTCACCCATTCATTCTCTCCACAGATGCTGCCTGTCCCTCTGAGTTACTCGAGCACTTTGTGTTTATCTTCTCCGCAGATGCTGCCTGACCTGCTGAGTTACTCCAGCACTCTCTCTCTGTCTCTCTCTGTATCTCTCTCTGTATGTTTCTCTCTCTCTTTCTCTCTGTCTCTCTCTCCCTCTCTCCCTGTCACTCTGTTGTCTTCCTCTCTGTAACTATCTTGCTTTCTCCCTCTCTCGATCTCACTCTCTCTCTGTCTCTCTCTCTGTCTCTCTCTCTGTCTCTCCCTCAGTCTCTCTCCGTCTCTCTCTATCTGTCTCTCTCACTCTCTCTCTCTCTCCCTCTCACCGTTGCTTCTCTCTCTGTCTCTCTCTCACTATCGCTCGCTCTATCCTCTCTCTCTCTCTCTCTCTCTCCCTCTCTCTGCATCTCTCACTCTCTGTCTCTCTCTTTCTGTCTCTGTCCCTCTCTTGGTCTCCCTCTCTCTCTCCCCCTCTGTCCCTCAGTCTCCTGCTGTCTTTCTCCCTCTGCCTCTCTCTGCCTGTCTCTCTCCCTCACTCTCTCTCTCTATCTATCTCTCTCTCTCGCTCTCTCTCTCTCTCTCTCTCTCTCTCTGTTTCTCTCTCCCTCTCCGTCTCTCTCTGTATGTCTGTTTCCCACTATGTTTCTCTCTCTCTCTCTCTCTGTCCCTCTGTGTCTCTCCATCTGTCTCATTCTCTGTATCTCTCTCTGCGTCGGTCTCTCTCTCTGTCTCTCTCTCTCTCTCTGTCTCTCTGTATTGAGTCTAGAAGTTGGGAGGTCACGTTGTACAAGACGTTGGTGAGGTTGCATTTAGAGTATTGCATTCAGTTCTGGGCACCGTGTTACAGGAAAGATGTTGTTGAGCTTGGAAAGGGAGCGGAGAAGATTTACGAGGATGTTGCCGGGACTTGAGGGGCCTGAGCTACAGGCAGAGGTTGGGGAAGACTGGGACTTTATTCCTTGGAGCACAGGAGGATGAAGAGTGATCTTATAGAGGTGTACAATATAAGATCTATCTCACCAGAGGAATAGATCGGGTAGACGCACAGAGTCTCTTGCCCTGAGTAGGGGAATCACGGACCCGAGGACATGTGTTCAAGGTGAGTGAGGCCGGGGTGGGAAAAATTGAACAGGAATCTGAGGGGCAACTTTTCCACACAGTGGTTGTGTGGAACGAGCTGCCGGAAGAACGTAGTTGAGGCTGGGACTATCGCAACATTAGGACAGGTGCATGGATAGGACACGTTTGGAGGGATATGGGCCAAATGCTGGCAGGTGGTTCTTGTGTAGATTGGGCATGTTGGTCAGGGTGGGACTAGTGTAGATGGGGCATGTTGGTCGGGGTGGGACTAGTGTTGATGGGGCATGTTGGTTGGGGTGGGACTAGTGTAGATAGGCATGTTGGTCGGGGTGGGCCTTGTGTAGATGGGGCATGTTGGTCGCGGTGGGACTAGTGTAGGTGGGGCATGTTGGTCTGGGTGGGACTAGTTTAGATGTGGCATGATGGTCGTGGAGGGACTAGTGTAGATGGGGCAAGTTGTTCGGGGTGGGCATCCTAGTGTAGATGAGACATGCTGATCGGGGTGGGACTCGTGTCCATGGGGCATGTTGGTCGGGGTGAGACTAGAGTAGATGCGACATGTTAGTCGGGATGGGACTAGTGTAGATGGGACATATTGATCGGGCTGGGACTAGTGAAGATGGGGCATGTTGGTCGGGGTGGGACTAGTGTAGATGGAGTATGTTGGTCTGGGTGGGACTTGTGTAGATGGGGCATGTTGGTCGGGTGCGAATAGTGTAGATGGGGCATGTTGGTCTGGGTGGGACTAGTGTAGATGGGGCATGTTGGTCTGGGTGGGACTAGTGTAGATGGGGCATGTCGGTCTGGGTGGGACTAGTGTAGATGGGGCATGTTAGTCGGGGTGGGACTAGAGTAGATGGGGCATGTTGGTCGGGCTGGGACTAGAGTAGATGGGACATGTTGGTCGGGCTGGGGCTAGTGTAGATGGGGCATGTTGGTCGGGGTGGGGCTAGTGTAGATGGGGAATGTTGGTCGGGGTGGGACTAGTGTAGATGGGGCATGTTGGTCAGAGTGGGACTAGTGTAGATGGGTCGTGTTGGTCGGGGTGGCACTAGATTAGATGGGGCATGTTGTTCGGGGTAGGGCTAGTGTAGAAGGGTCGTGTTGGTCGGGGTGGCACTAGTGTAGATGGGGCATGCCGGTCGGGGTGAGACGAATGTAGATGGGGCATGTTGTTCGGGGTGGGACTAGTGTAGATGGGGCTTGTTGGTCGGGGTGGCACTAGGGGAGATGGGGCTTGTTGGTCTGGGTTGGACTATTGTAGATGGGGCATGTTGGTCTGGGTGGGACTATTGTAGATGGGGCATGTTGGTCGGGGTGGGACTAGTGTAGATGGGGCATGTTGTTCGGGGTGGGACAAGTGTAGATGGGGCTTGTTGGTCTGGGTGGGACTAGTGTAGATGGACATGTTGGTCTGGGTGGGACTATTGTAGATGGGGCATGTAGGTCGGGGTGACACTCGTGTAGATGGGGCATGTTGGTCTGGATGGGACTATTATAGATGGGGCATGTTGGTCGGGGTGGGACTAGTGTAGATGGGGCATGTTGGTCGGGGTGGAACTCATGTAGATGGGGCATGTTGGTCGGGGTGGGACTATTGTAGATGGGGCATGTTGGTCGTGGTGGGACTAGTATGGATGGGGCATGTTGGTCGGGGTGGCCGTGTAGATGGGGCATGTGGTCGCGGTAGGACTAGTGTAGATGGAGCATGTTGGTCGGAGTGGGACCAGTGTAGATGGGGCATGTTGTTGGGTTGGGACTAGTGTAGATGGGACATGTTGCTCGGGGCGCGTCTAGTGTAGTTGGGGCATGTTGGTCGGGGTGGGACTAGTGTAGATGGGGCATGTTAGTCGTTGTGGGGCTTGTGTATATTGGGGCATATTGGTCGGGGTGGCACTAGTGATGATGGGGCATGTTGTTTGGGGTGGGATTAGTGTAGATGGGGCTTGTTGGTCGGGGTGGGAGTAGTGTAGATGGGGCATGTTGGTCGGGTGGGAAGTAGTGTAGATGGGGCATGTTGGTCGGGGTGGGACTAATGTAGATGGGGCTTGTTGGTCGGGGTGGGACCAGTGTAGATGGGGCATGTTGGTCGGAGTGGGACGAGTGTAGATGGGGCATGTTGGTCGGGGTGGCACTTGTGTAGATGGGGCATGTAGTTCGGGGTGGGAGTAGTGTAGATGGGATATGGTGGTCTGGGTGGGAAGTAGTGTAGATGGGGCATGTTGGTCGGGTGGGACTAGTGTAGATGGGGCATGTTGGTCGGGCTGGGTCTTGTCTAGATGGGCATGTTGGTCGGGGTGAGACTAGTGTAGATGGGGCATGTTGGTCGGGCTGGGTCTTGTCTAGATGGGCATGTTGGTCGGGGTGAGACTAGTGTAGATGGCGTGTTGGTCGGATGGGACTAGTTTAGATGTGGCATGATGGTCGGGGTGGGTTTATTGTTAATGGGGCATGTTGGTCGGGTTTAGCCTAGTGTAGATTGGGCATGTTGGGCGGGGAGGGACTAGTGAAGATGGGGTGGGTCTAGTGTAGTTGGGACATGTTGGTCGGGGTGGGACTAGTGAAGATGGGGCATGTTGGTCGGGGTGGGACTAGTGTATATGGGGCATGTTGGTCAGGGTGGGACTAGTGTAGATGGGAAATATTGGTCGAGGTGGGACTAGTGTAGATGGGGCATGTTGGTCGGGGTGGGACTAGTGTAGATGGGGCATATTGGTCAGGGTGGGTCTAGTGTAGTTGGGACATGTTGGTCGGGGTGGGACTAGTGTGATGGGGCATGTTGGTCGGGGTGAGACTAGTATAGATGGGTCATGTTGGTCGGGGTGGGACTAGTGTAGATGAGGCATGTTGGTCTGGGTGGGACTATCATAGATGGGGCATGTTGGTCAGGGTGGGACTATAGTAGATGGGGCATGTTGGTCGGGGTGGGACTCGTGTAGATGGGGCATGTTGGTCGGGGTGGGACTATTGTAGATGGGGCATTTTGGTCGTGGTGGGACTAGTATGGATGGGGCATGTTGGTCGTGGTGGGACTAGTATGGATGGGGCATGTTGGTCGGGGTGGGCCGTGTAGATGGGGCATGTGGTCGCGGTAGGACTAGTGTAGATGGAGCATGTTGGTCGGAGTGGGACTAGTGTAGATGGGGCATGTTGGTCGCGGTGGCACTAGTGTAGATGGGGCATGTTGGGCAGTGAGGGACTAGTGAAGATGGGGCATGTTAGTCGGGGTGGGACTAGTGTATATGGGGCATGTTGGTCGGGGCAAGTCTAGTATAGATGGGGCATTTCGGTCGGGTGGGACGTGTAGATGGGGCATGTTGGTCGGGGTGGGTCTAGTGTAGATGGGGCATGTTGATTGGGGTGGGACTAATGTAGATGGGGCATGTTGGTCGGGGCGGGGCTAGTGTAGATGGGGCATGTTGGTCGGCGTCGGACTAGTTTAGATGTGGCATGTTGGTCGGGGTGGGATTAGTGTTGATGGGGCATGTTGGTCGGGGTTAGCCTAGTGTTTATTGGGGCAAGTTGGTCGGGGTGGGACTAGTGTAGATGGGGCATGTTGGTCACAGCGGGACTAGTGTAGATGGGGCATGTTGTCCGGGGTGGGACTAGTGGAGATGAGGCTTGTTGGTCTGTGTGGGACTATTGTAGATGGGGCATGTTGGTCTGGGTGGGACTATTGTAGATGGGGCATGTTGGTCGGGGTGGGACTAGTATAGATGGGGCATGTTGTTCAGGGTGGGACTAGTGTAGATGGGGCTTGTTGGTCGGGGTGGGACTAGCGTAGATGGGGCATGTTGGTCGGGGTGGCACTCGTGTCGATGGGGCATGTTGGTCTGGGTGGGACTATTATAGATGGGGCATGTTGGTCAGGGTGGGACTAGTGTAGATGGGACATGTGGTTGGGGTGGGACTTGTGTAGATGGGGCATGTGGTTGGGGTGGGACTAGTGTAGATGGGACGTGTTGGTCGGGGTGGGACTAGCATAGATGGGGCATGTTAGTCGGGGGGGGGCTTGTGTATATTGGGGTATATTGGTCGGGGTGGGACTAGTGTTGATGGGGCATGTTGGTCGTGGTGGGTCTAGTGTAGAAGAGGCATGTTGGTCGGGGTAGGACTAATGTGGATGGGGCATGTTGGTCGGTGCGGGGCTAGTGTAGATGGGGCATGTTGGTTGGGGTGGGACTAGTGTAGATGGGGCATGATGGTCGGCGTGGGACTAGTTTAGATGTGGCATGATGGTCGGGGAGGGATTAGTGTTGACGGGGCATGTTGGTCGGGGTTAGCCTAGTGTAGATGGGGCATGTTGGTCGGGGTGGGACTAGTGTAGATGGGGCATGTGGGTCGGGGTTGGACTAGTGTAGATGGGGCATGTTGGTCTGGGTGGGACTATTATAGATGGGGCATGTTGGTCGGGGTGGGACTATTGTAGATGGGGCGTGTTGGTCGGGGTGGGACTCGTGTAGATGGGGCATGTTGGGCGGGGTGGGACTATTGTAGATGGGGCATGTTGGTCGAGGTGGGACTAGTATGGATGGGGCATGTTGGTCGGGGTGGGCCGTGTAGATGGGGCATGCGGTCGGGGTAGGACTAATGTAGATGGAGCATGTTGGTCGGAGTGGGACCAGTGTAGATGGGACATGTGGTTGGGGTGGGACTTGTGTAGATGGGGCATGTGGTTGGGGTGGGACAGGTGTAGATGGGGCATGTTGTTCGGGGTGGGATTAGTGTAGTTGGGGCTTGTTGGTCCGGGTGGGAATAGTGTAGATGGGGCATGTTGGTCGGGTGGGAAGTAATGTAGATGGGGCATGTTGGTCGGGGTGGGACTAATGTAGGTGGGGCTTGTTGGTCGGAGTGGGACTAGTGTAGATGGGGCTTGTTGGTTGGGGTGGGACAGGTGTAGATGGGGCATGTTGGTCGGAGTGGGACTAGTGTAGATGGGGCATATTGATCGGGGTGCGACTAGTGTAGATGGGGCATATTGATCGGGGTGCGACTAGTGTAGATGGGGCATGTTGGTTGGGGTGGGATAGGTGGAGATGTGGCATGTTGGTCGGGATGGCACTTGTGTAGATGGGGCATGTTGTTTGGGGTGGGAGTAGTGTAGATGGAGCATGTTGGTCGGGTGGGAAGTAGTGTAGACGGAGCATGTTCGTCGGGGTGGGACTAATGTAGACGGGGTGTTGGCCGGAGTGGGACTAGTGTAGATGAGGCCTGTTGGTCGGGGTGGGATTAGTGTAGATGGGGCGTGTTGGGCGGGGTGAGAATAGTGCAGATGAGGCATGTTGGTCGGAGTGGGACTAGTGTAGATGGACATGTTGGGCGGGGTGGGACTATTGTAGATGGGGCATGTTGGTCGAGGTGGGACTAGTATGGATGGGGCATGTTGGTCGGGGTGGGCCATGTAGATGGGGCATGTGGTCGGGGTAGGACTAGTGTAGATGGGACATGTTGGTCGGGGTGAGACAAGTGCAGATGGCGTGTTGTTCGGTGTGCGGCTAGTGTAGATGCGGCATGTTGGTTGGGGTGGGACTAGTGTAGATGGGGCGTGTTTGTCGGATGGGACTAGTTTAGATGTGGCATGATGGTCGGGGTGGGATTAGTGTTGATGGGGCATGTTGGTCGGGGTTAGCGTAGTGTAGATGGGGCATGTTGGTCAGGGTGGGACAGGTGGAGATGTGGCATGTTGGTCGGGGTGGGACTATTGTAGATGGGGCGTGTTGGTCGGGGTGGGACTCGTGTAGATGGGGCATGTTGGGCGGGGTGGGACTATTGTAGATGGGGCAAGTTGGTCGAGGTGGGACTAGTATGGATGGGGCATGTTGGTCGGGGTGGGCCGTGTAGATGGGGCATGTGGTCAGGGTGGGACTAGCATAGATGGGGCATGTTAGTCTGGGGGGGCTTGTGTATATTGGGGCATATTGGTCGGGGTGGGACTAGTGTTGATGGGGCATGTTGGTCGGGGTGGCACTAGTGTAGATGGGTCATGTTGTTCGGGGTGGGATTAGTGTAGATGGGGCTTGTTGGTCGGGGTGGGAGCAGTGTAGATGGGGCATGTTGGTCGGGTGGGAAGTAATGTAGATGGGGCATGTTGGTCGGGGTGGGACTAATGTAGATGGGGCTTGTTGGTCGGGTTGGGACTAGTGTAGATGGCGCATGTTGGTCGGAGTGGGACTAGTGTAGATGGGGCATGTTGGTCGGGGAGGGACTAGTGTAGATGGGGCATGTTGGTTGGGGTGGGACAGGTGGAGATGTGACATGTTGGTCGGGGTGGCACTTGTGTAGATGGGGCATGTTGTTCGGGGTGGGAGTAGTGTAGATGGAGCATGTTGGTCGGGTGGGAAGTAGTGTAGACGGAGCATGTTCGTCGGGGTGGGACTAATGTAGACGGGGTGTTGGCCGGAGTGGGACTAGTGTAGATGAGGCCTGTTGGTCGGGGTGGGTTTAGTGTAGATGGGGCTTGTTGGGCGTGGTGAGAATAGTGTAGATGGGGCATGTTGGTCGGAGTGGGAGTAGTGAAGATGGGACATGTTGGTCGGGGTGGGACTAGTGTAGATGGGGCATGTTGGTCGGGGTGGGACTAGTGTAGATGGGGCATGTTGGTCGGGTGGGACTAGTGTAGATGGGGCATGTTAGTTGGGGTGGGGCCTGTGTGGATGGGGCATGTTGGTCGGAGTGGGACTAGTGAAGATGGGACATGTTGGTCGGGGTGGGACTAGTGTAGATGGGGCATGTTGGTCGGGTTGGGACTAGTGTAGATGGGGCATGTTGGCCTGGGTGGGACCAGTGTAGAAGGACATGTTGGTCTGGGTGGGACTATTGTAGATGGGTCATGTTGGTCGGGATGGGACGAGTGTAGATGGGGCATGTTGGTCGGGGTGGGACTATTATAGATGGGGCATGTTGGTCGGGGTGGGACTATTGTAGATGGGGCGTGTTGGTCGGGGTGGGACTCGTGTAGATGGGGCATGTTGGGCGGGGTGGGACTATTGTAGATGGGGCATGTTGGTCGAGGTGGGACTAGTATGGATGGGGCATGTTGGTCGGGGTGGGCCGTGTAGATGGGGCATGTGGTCGGGGTAGGATTAGTGTAGATGGAGCATGTTGGTCGGAGTGGGACCAGTGTAGATGGGACTAGTGTAGATGGGGCATGTGGTTGGGGTGGGAGTAGTGTAGATGGGACATGTTGGTCGGGGTGAGACAAGTGTAGATGGCGTGTTGTTCGGTGTGCGGGTAGTGTAGATGCGGCATGTTGGTCGGGGTGGGACTAGTGTAGATGGGGCGAGTTGGTCGGATGGAACTAGTTTAGATGTGGCATGATGGTCGGGTGGGATTAGTGTTGATGGGGCATGTTGGTCGGGGTGAGACAAGTGTAGATGGCGTGTTGTTCGGTGTGCGGGTAGTGTAGATGCGGCATGTTGGTCGGGGTGGCACTTGTGTAGATGGGGCATGTTGTTCGGTCGGGACTAGTGTAGATGGGGCTTGTTGGGCGGGGTGAGAATAGTGTAGATGGGGCATGTTGGTCTGAGTGGGACTAGTGTTGATGGGGCATGTTGGTCGGGGTGGGAATAGTGTAGATGGGGCATGTTAGTCGGGGTGGGGCCTGTGTGGATGGGGCATGTTGGTCGGGATGGGACGTATAGATGGGGCATGTTGGCCTGGGTGGGACTAGTGTAGATGTGGCATGATGGTCCTGGAGGGATTAGTGTAGATGGGGCAAGTTGGTCGGGGTGGGACGTGTAGATGGGGCATGTTGGTCGGGGTGAGACTAGTGTAGATGGGGCATGTTGGTCGGGATGGGACTAGTGTAGATGGGGCATGTTGGTCTGGGCGGGACTAGTGTAGATGGGGTATGTTGGTTGGGTTGGGTCTTGTCCAGATGGGCATGTTGGTCGGGGTGAGACTAGTGTAGATGGCGTGTTGGTCGGGGTGGGACTAGTGGAGATGGAGCGTGTTGGTCGGATGGGTCTAGTTTAGATGTGGCATGATGGTCGGGGTGGGACTAGTGTAGATGGGACATGTTGGTCTGGGTGGGACTATTGTAGATGGGGCGTGTTGGTCAGGGTGGGACTAGTGTAGATGGGGCATGTTGGGCGGGGAGCGACTAGTGTAGATGGGGCATGTTGGTCGGGGTGGGACTAGTGTAGATGGGGCATGTTGGTCGGGGTGGGACTAGTGTAGATGGGGCATGTTGGTCGGGGTTAGCCTAGTGTAGATGGGGCATGTTGGGCGGGGAGGGACTAGCATAGGTGGGACATGTTAGTCGGGGTGGGACTAGTGTAGATGGGTCGTGTTGGTCGGGGTGGCACTAGTGTAGATGGGGCATGTTGGTCGGGTGGGAAGTAGTGTAGATGGGGCATGTTGGTCGGTGTGGGACTAATCTAGATGGCGCTTGTTGGTCGGGATGGGACAAGTATGGATGGGGCATGTTGGTCGGGGTGGGCCGTGTAGATGGGGCATGTGGTCGGGGTAGGCCTAGTGTAGATTGTCCATGTTGGTCGGAGTGGGACTAGTGTAGATGGTGCATGTGGTTGGGGTGGGACTAGTGTAGATGGGACATGTTGGTCGGGGTGGGTCTAGTGTAGTTGGGTCATGTTGGTCGGGGTGGGACTAGCATAGGTGGGACATGTTAGTCGGGGTGGGCCTAGTGTAGATGGGTCGTGTTGGTCGGGGTGGCACTAGTGTAGATGGGGCATGTTGGACGGGTGGGAAGTAGTGTAGATGGGGCATGTTGGTCGGTGTGGGACTAATCTAGATGGCGCTTGTTGGTCGGGGTGGGACCAGTGTAGATGGGGCATGTTGGTCGGAGTGGGACTAGTGTAGATGGGGCATGTTGGTCAGGGTGGAACAGGTGGAGATGTGGCATGTTGGTCGGGGTGGCACTTGTGTAGATGGGGCATGTTGTTCGGGCGGGACTAGTGTAGATGGGGCTTGTTGGGCGGGGTGAGAATAGTGTAGATGGGGCATGTTGGTTGGAGTGGGACTAGTGTAGATGGGACATGTTGGTCGGGGTGGGAATATTGTAGATGGGGCATGTTAGTCGGGGTGGGGCCTGTGTGGATGGGGCATGTTGGTCGGGGTGGGACTTGTATAGATGGGGCATGTTGGCCTGGGTGGGACTAGTGTAGATGTGGCATGATGGACCTGGAGGGATTAGTGTAGATGGGGCAAGTTGGTCAGGGTGGGACGTGTAGATGGGGCATGTTGGTCAGGGTGAGACTAGTGTAGATGGCGTGTTGGTCGGTGTGGGGCTAGTGTAGATGAGGCATGTTGGTCGGGGTGGGACTAGTGTAGATGGGGCGTGTTGGTCGGATGGGTCTAGTTTAGATGTGGCATGATGGTCGGGGTGGGATTAGTGTTGATGGGGCATGTTGGTCAGGGTTAGCCTAGTGTAGATGGGGCATGTTGGTTGGGGTGGGACTAGTGTAGATGGGGGCATGTTGGTCGGCATGGGACTAATGTAGATGAGGCTGTTGGTCGGGGTGGGATTAGTGTAGATGGGCTTGTTGGGCGGTGAGGGACTAGTGAAGATGGGGCATGTTGGGCGCGGTGCGACTAGTGTAGATGGGGCATGTTGGTCGGTGAGGGACTAGTGAAGATGGGGCATGTTGGTCTGGGTGGGACTAGTGCAGATGGGGCATGTTAGTTGTGTGCGGCTTGTGTATATTAGTGCATGTTGGTCGGGGTGGGACTAATGTAGATGCGGCACGTTGGTCGGGGTGGGACTAGTGTAGATGGGGCATGTTGGTCGGGGTAGTACTAGTGTAGATGGGGCATGTTGGTCGGGTGGGACGTGTAGATGGGGCATGTTGGTCAGTGTGGGACTAGTGTAGATGAGGCATGTTGGTCGGGGTGGGACTAGTGTAGATGGGCATGTTGGGCGGGAGGGACTAGTGTAGATGGGGCATGTTGGTCGGGGTGGTACTAGTGTAGATGGGGCATGTTGGTCGGGGTGGGACTAGTGTAGATGGGGCATGTTGGTCGGGGTGGGACTAGTGTACGTGGTCATGTTGGTCTGGTTGGGACTATTGTAGATGGGGCATGTTGGTCGGTGTGGGACTAGTGTAGATGGGGCATGTTGGTCGGGGTGGGACTCGTGTAGATGGGGCATGTTGGTCGGGGTGGGACTAGTGTAGATGGGGCATGTTGGTCGGGGTGGGACAAGTGTAGATGGGGCATGTTGGTCGGGGTGGGACTAGTGTGGATGGGGCATGTTGGTCTGGGTGGGACTATTGTAGATGGGGCATGTTGGTCGGGGTAGGCCTAGTGTAGATGGAGCATGTTGGTCTGGGTGGGACTATTGTAGATGGGGCATGTTGGTCGGGGTGGGCCGTGTAGATGGGGCATGTGGTCGGGGTAGGCCTAGTGTAGATGGAGCATGTTGGTCGGAGTGGGACTAGTGTAGATGAGGCATGTGGTTGGGGTGGGACTAGTGTAGATGGGGCATGTTGGTCGGGGTGGGTCTAGTGTGGTTGGGTCATGTTGGTCGGGGTGGGACTAGCATAGATGGGGCATGTTAGTCGGGTGGGGCTTGTGTATATTGGGACATGTTGGACGGGGTGGGCCTAGTGTAGATGGGGCATGTTGGTCGGGGTGGGACTAGTATAGATGGGGCATGTTGGCCTGGGTGGGACTAGTGTAGATGTGGCATGATGGTCCCGGGAGGGATTAGTGGAGATGGGGCAAGTTGGTCGGGTGGGACGTGAAGATGGGGCATGTGGTCGGGGTAGGCCTAGTGTAGATGGAGCATGTTGGTCGGAGTGGGACTAGTGTAGATGAGGCATGTGGTTGGGGTGGGACTAGTGTAGATGGTGCATGTTGGTCGGGGTGGGTCTAGTGTAGTTCGGTCATGTTGGTCGGGGTGGGACTAGCATAGGTGGGGCATGTTAGTCGGGTGGGGCTTGTTTATATTGGGGCATATTGGTCGGGGTTGGACTAGTGTTGATGGGGCATGTTGGTCGGGGTGGGACTAGTGTAGATGAGGCATGTTGGTCGGGCTGGGACTAGTGTAGATGGGGCACGTTGGTCGGGGTGGGACTAGTGTAGATGGGGGCATGTTGGTCGGGGTAGTACTAATGTAGATGGGGCATGTTGGTCGGGTGGGACGTGTAGATGGGGCATGTTGGTCAGTGTGGGACTAGTGTAGATGAGGCATGTTGGTTGGGGTGGGACTAGTGTAGATGGGGCATGTTGGGCGGGAGGGACTAGTGTAGATGGGGCATGTTGGTCGGGGTGGGACTAGTGTAGATGGGGCATGTTGGTCGGTGTGGGACTAGTGTAGATGGGGCATGTTGGTCGGGGTGGGACTAGTGTACATGGTCATGTTGGTCTGGTTGGGACTATTGTAGATGGGGCCATGTTGGTCGGTGTGGGACTAGTGTAGATGGGGCATGTTGGTCTGGGTGGGACTAGTGTAGATGGGGCATGTTGGTCTGGGTGGGACTAGTGTAGATGGGGCATGTTGGTCGGGTGGGACTAGCATAGATGGGGCATGTTAGTCGGGTGGGGCTTGTGTATATTGGGGCATGTTGGTCGGGGTGGGACTAGTGTAGATGAGGCATGTTGGTCGGGGTGGGACTAGTGTAGATGGGGCATGTTGGTCGGGGGTGGCCGTGTAGATGGGGCATGTGGTCGGGGTCGGACTAGTGAAGGTGGGGCATGTTGGTCGGGGTGGGTCTAGTGTGGTTGGGTCATGTTGGTCGGGGTGGGACTAGCATAGATGGGCATGTTAGTCGGGTGGGGCTTGTGTATATTGGGACATGTTGGTCGGGGTGGGACTGGTGTAGATGGGGCATGTTGGTCGGGGTGGGACTTGTATAGATGGGCATGTTGGCCTGGGTGGGACTAGTGTAGATGTGGCTTGTTGGGCTGGGTGAGACTAGTGTAGATGGGGTATGTTGGTCGGGGTGGGTCTAGTGTAGATGGGGCATGTTGGTCGGCTGGGACTAGTGTAGATGGGGTATGTTGGTCGGGTGGGACTAGTGTAGATGGGCATGTTGGTCGGTGTGGGACTAGTGTAGATGAGGCATGTTGGTTGGGGTGGGACTAGTGTAGATGGGGCATGTTGGTCGGCATGGGACTAATGTAGATGAGGCATGTTGGTCAGGGTGGGATTAGTGTAGATGGGGCTTGTTGGGCGGTGAGGGACTTGTGAAGATGGGGCATGTTGGTCGTGGTGGGACTAGTGCAGATGGGGCATGTTGGTCTGGGTGGAACTATTGTAGATGGGGCATGTTGGTCGGGGTGGGACTAGTGTAGATGGGGCATGTTGGTCGGGGTGGGCCGTGTAGATGGGGCATGTGGTCGGGGTCGGATTAGTGTAGATGGGGCATGTTGGTCCGGGGTGGGTCTAGTGTAGTTGGGTCATGTTGGTCGGGGGTGGGACTAGCATAGATGGGGCATGTTAGTCGGGTGGGGCTTGTGTATATTGGGACTAGTGTAGATGGGGCATGTTGGTCCTGGAGGGATTAGTGGAGATGGGGCAATTTGGTCGGGGTGGGACGTGAAGATGGGGCATGTTGGTCGGGGTGAGACTAGTGTAGATGGGGCATGTTGGTCGGGGTGGGACTAGTGTTGATGGGGCATGTTGGTCAGGGTTAGCCGAGTGTAGATGGGGCATGTTGGTTGGGGTGGGACTAGTATAGATGGGGCATGTTGTCCTGGGTGGGACTAGTGTAGATGTGCATGATGGTCCTGGAGGGATTAGTGGAGATTTGGCAAGTTGGTCGGGGTGGGACGTGAAGATGGGGCATGTTGGTCGGGGTGAGACTAGGTAGATGGGGCATGTTGGTCGGGATGGGACTAGTGTAGATGGGACATGTTGGTCGGGCTGGGACTAGTGTAGATGGGCATGTTGGTCGGGCTGGGACTAGTGTAGATGGGGTATGTTGGTTGGGGTGGTGTTGTCCAGATGGGCATGTTGGTCGGGGTGAGACTAGTGTAGATGGCGTGTTGGTCGGTGTGGGGCTAGTGTAGATGAGGCATGTTGGTCGGGGTGGGACTAGTGTTGATGGGGCATGTTGGTCAGGGTTAGTCTAGTGTAGATGGGCATGTTGGTTTGGGCTGGGACTAGTGTAGATGGGGCATGTTGGTCGGCATGGGACTAATGTAGATGAGGCATGTTGGTCGGGGTGAGACTAGTGTATATGGGGCATGTTGGTCGCGGTGGGATTAGTGTAGATGGGGCATGTTGGGCGATTAGGGACTAGTGAAGATGGGGCATGTTGGTCGCGGTGGGACTAGTGTAGATGGGGCATGTTGGTCGGGGAGGGACTAGTGTAGATGGGGCATGTTGGTCGGGGTGGGACTAGTGTAGATGAGGCATGTTGGTCGGGTGGATTAATGTAGATGGGGCTTGTTGGGCTGGGTGAGACTAGTGTAGATGGGGTAAGTTGGTCGGGTGGGACTAGTGTAGATGGGGCATGTTGGTCTGGGTGGGACTAGTGCAGATGGGGCATGTTAGTCGTGGTGGGCTTGTGTATATTGGCGCATGTTGGTCGGGGTGGGACTGATGTAGATGCGGCACGTTGGTCGAGGTGGGACTAGTGTAGATGGGCATGTTGGTCGGGGTGGGACTAGTGTAGATGGGGTATGTTGGTCGGGTGGGACTAGTGTAGATGGGGCATGCTGGTCGGTGTGGGACTAATGTAGATGAGGCATGTTGGTCGGGTGGGATTAGTGTACATGGGGCTTGTTGGGCGGGGTGAGACTAGTGTAGATGGGGCATGTTGGTCGGGGTGGGACTAGTGTAGATGGGGCATGTTGGTCGGGGTGGGACTAGTGTAGATGAGGCATGTTGGTCGGGTGGGACTAGTGTAGATGGACATGTTGGTCTGGTTGGGACTATTGTAGATGGGCATGTTGGTCGGTGTGGGACTAGTGTAGATGGGGCATGTTGGTCGGGTGGGACTCGTGTAGATGGGGCATGTTGGTCGGGGTGGGACTAATGTAGATGGGCATGTTGGTCTGGGTGGGACTAGTGTAGATGGGGCACGTTGGTCGGGTGGGACTAGCATAGATGGGGCATGTTAGTCGGGTGGGGCTTGTGTATATTGGGGCATATTGGTCGGGGTTGGACTAGTGTTGATGGGGCATGTTGGTCGGGGTGGGACTAGTGTAGATGGGGCATATTGGTCGGGTGGGACTAGTGTAGATGGGGCATGTTGGTCGGGGTGGGCCGTGTAGATGGGGCATGTGGTCGGGGTGGGACTAGTGTAGATGGGGCATGTTGGTCGGGGTGGGTCTAGTGTAGTTGGGTCCATGGTTGGTCGGGGTGGGACTAGTGTAGTTGGCATGTTGGTCGGGGTGGGACTAGTGTAGATGGGGCATGTTCGTCTGGGTGGGACTGGTGTAGATGAGGCATGTTGGTCGAGGTGGGACTAGTGTAGATGGGGCATGTTGGTCGGGGTGGGACTAGTGTAGATGGGGCATGTTGGTTGGTGTGGGACTAGTGTAGATGGGGCATGTTGGTCGGGGTGGGACTGGTGTAGATGGGGCCTGTTGGTTGGTGTGGGACTAGATGGGGCATGTTGGTTGGGGTGGGACTTGTGTAGATGGGGCCTGTTGGTCGGGGTGGGACTAGTGTAGATGGGGCATGTTGATCGGGGCGGGGCTAGTATAGATGGGGCATGTTGGTCGGGGTGGGACTAGTGTAGATGGGGCATGTTGGTCGGGATGGGACTAGTGTAGATGAGGCATGTTGGTCGGGGTGGGACTAGTGTAGATGGACATGTTGGTCGGGCTGGGACTAGTGTAGATGGGGCATGTTGGTCGGGCTGGGACTAGTGTAGATGGGGTATGTTGGTTGGGGTGGATCTTGTCCAGATGGGCATGTTGGTCGGGGTGAGACTAGTGTAGATGGCGTGTTGGTCGGTGTGGCGCTAGTGTAGATGAGGCATGTTGGTCGGGGTAGGACTAGTGTTGATGGGGCATGTTGGTCAGGGTTAGTCTAGTGTAGATGGGGCATGTTGGTTGGGGTGGGACTAGTGTAGATGGGGCATGTTGGTCGGCATGGGACTAATGTAGATGAGGCATGTTGGTCGGGGTGAGACTAGTGTATATGGGGCATGTTGGTCGCGGTGGGATTAGTGTAGATGGGGCATGTTGGGCGATTAGGGACTAGTGAAGATGGGGCATGTTGGTCGCGGTGGGACTAGTGTAGATGGGGCATGTTGGTCGGGGAGGGACTAGTGTAGATGGGGCATGTTGGTCGGGGTGGGACTAGTGTAGATGAGGCATGTTGGTCGGGGTGGGATTAATGTAGATGGGGCTTGTTGGGCTGGGTGAGACTAGTGTAGATGGGGTAAGTTGGTCGGGGTGGGACTAGTGTAGATGGGGCATGTTGGTCTGGGTGGGACTAGTGCAGATGGGGCATGTTAGTCGTGGTGGGGCTTGTGTATATTGACGCATGTTGGTCGGGGTGGGACTGATGTAGATGCGGCACGTTGGTCGAGGTGGGACTAGTGTAGATGGGGCATGTTGGTCGGGGTGGGACTAGTGTAGATGGGGTATGTTGGTCGGGTGGGACTAGTGTAGATGGGGCATGTTGGTCGGGGTGGGATTAGTGTAGATGGGGCTTGTTGGGCGGGGTGAGACTAGTGTAGATGGGGCATGTTGGTCGGGGTGGGACTAGTGTAGATGGGGCATGTTGGTCGGGGTGGGACTAGTGTAGATGAGGCATGTTGGTCGGGGTGGGACTAGTGTAGATGGACATGTTGGTCTGGTTGGGACTATTGTAGATGGGGCATGTTGGTCGGTGTGGGACTAGTGTAGATGGGGCATGTTGGTCGGGGTGTGACTCGTGTAGATGGGGCATGTTGGTCGGGGTGGGACTAATGTAGATGGGGCATGTTGGTCGGGGTGGGACTAGTGTAGATGGGGCATGTTGGTCGGGGTGGGACTAGCATAGATGGGGCATGTTAGTCGGGTGGGGCTTGTGTATATTGGGGCATATTGGTCGGGGTTGGACTAGTGTTGATGGGGCATGTTGGTCGGGGTGGGACTAGTGTAGATGGGACATATTGGTCGGGGTGGGACTAGTGTAGATGGGGCATGTTGGTCGGGGTGGGCCGTGTAGATGGGGCATGTGGTCGGGGTGGGACTAGTGTAGATGGGGCATGTTGGTCGGGCTGGGTCTAGTGTAGTTGGGTCATGTTGGTCGGGGTGGGACTAGTGTAGTTGGGTCATGTTGGTCGGGGTGGGACTAGTGTAGATGGGGCATGTTCGTCTGGGTGGGACTGGTGTAGATGAGGCATGTTGGTCGAGGTGGGACTAGTGTAGATGGGGCATGTTGGTCGGGGTGGGACTAGTGTAGATGGGGCACGTTGGTCGGGATGGGACTAGTGTAGATGAGGCATGTTGGTCGGGGTGGGACTAGTGTAGATGGACATGTTGGTCGGGCTGGGACTAGTGTAGATGGGGCATGTTGGTCGGGCTGGGACTAGTGTAGATGGGGTATGTTGGTTGGGGTGGATCTTGTCCAGATGGGCATGTTGGTCGGGGTGAGACTAGTGTAGATGGCGTGTTGGTCGGTGTGGCGCTAGTGTAGATGAGGCATGTTGGTCGGGGTAGGACTAGTGTTGATGGGGCATGTTGGTCAGGGTTAGTCTAGTGTAGATGGGGCATGTTGGTTGGGGTGGGACTAGTGTAGATGGGGCATGTTGGTCGGCATGGGACTAATGTAGATGAGGCATGTTGGTCGGGGTGAGACTAGTGTATATGGGGCATGTTGGTCGCGGTGGGATTAGTGTAGATGGGGCATGTTGGGCGATTAGGGACTAGTGAAGATGGGGCATGTTGGTCGCGGTGGGACTAGTGTAGATGGGGCATGTTGGTCGGGGAGGGACTAGTGTAGATGGGGCATGTTGGTCGGGGTGGGACTAGTGTAGATGAGGCATGTTGGTCGGGGTGGGATTAATGTAGATGGGGCTTGTTGGGCTGGGTGAGACTAGTGTAGATGGGGTAAGTTGGTCGGGGTGGGACTAGTGTAGATGGGGCATGTTGGTCTGGGTGGGACTAGTGCAGATGGGGCATGTTAGTCGTGGTGGGGCTTGTGTATATTGACGCATGTTGGTCGGGGTGGGACTGATGTAGATGCGGCACGTTGGTCGAGGTGGGACTAGTGTAGATGGGGCATGTTGGTCGGGGTGGGACTAGTGTAGATGGGGTATGTTGGTCGGGTGGGACTAGTGTAGATGGGGCATGCTGGTCGGTGTGGGACTAGTGTAGATGAGGCATGTTGGTCGGGGTGGGATTAGTGTAGATGGGGCCTGTTGGGCGGGGTGAGACTAGTGTAGATGGGGCATGTTGGTCGGGGTGGGACTAGTGTAGATGGGGCATGTTGGTCGGGGTGGGACTAGTGTAGATGAGGCATGTTGGTCGGGGTGGGACTAGTGTAGATGGACATGTTGGTCTGGTTGGGACTATTGTAGATGGGGCATGTTGGTCGGTGTGGGACTAGTGCAGATGGGGCATGTTGGTCGGGGTGGGACTCGTGTAGATGGGGCATGTTGGTCGGGGTGGGACTAATGTAGATGGGGCATGTTGGTCGGGGTGGGACTAGTGTAGATGGGGCATGTTGGTCGGGGTGGGACTAGAATAGATGGGGCATGTTAGTCGGGTGGGGCTTGTGTATATTGGGGCATATTGGTCGGGGTTGGACTAGTGTTGATGGGGCATGTTGGTCGGGGTGGGACTAGTGTAGATGGGGCATATTGGTCGGGGTGGGACTAGTGTAGATGGGGCATGTTGGTCGGGGTGGGCCGTGTAGATGGGGCATGTGGTCGGGGTGGGACTAGTGTAGATGGGGCATGTTGGTCGGGCTGGGTCTAGTGTAGTTGGGTCATGTTGGTCGGGGTGGGACTAGTGTAGTTGGGTCATGTTGGTCGGGGTGGGACTAGTGTAGATGGGGCATGTTCGTCTGGGTGGGACTGGTGTAGATGAGGCATGTTGGTCGAGGTGGGACTAGTGTAGATGGGGCATGTTGGTCGGGGTGGGACTAGTGTAGATGGGGCATGTTGGTTGGTGTGGGACTAGTGTAGATGGGGCATGTTGGTCGGGGTGGGACTGGTGTAGATGGGGCCTGTTGGTTGGTGTGGGACTAGATGGGGCATGTTGGTCGGGGTGGGACTTGTGTAGATGGGGCCTGTTGGTCGGGGTGTGACTAGTGTAGATGGGGCATGTTGATCGGGGCGGGGCTAGTATAGATGGGGCATGTTGGTCGGGGTGGGACTAGTGTAGATGGGGCATGTTGGTCGGGATGGGACTAGTGTAGATTTTGGCCAGTGTGGGCAAGTTGGGCTGAAGAGCTTGTTTTCTCTCTCTCTCTCTCTCTCTCTCTCTCTGACAGAGGATTTGGGTTAACATAGACCCATTCCTGCCAACCGTGGGCCTAACTGCAGACAGATACATAACGTACTCAACACATAGGACAGGAAAGAGAAATGATCTGCAAATAGAAACACCATTGGCCGGGACAGATATTCATAAGGACTCGTTCTTTGTAAGAGCTGCAATGGAATGGAATAAACAAGACATTCGGCGCTTCGAGCCAGCACCGCCATTCAATGTGATCATGGCGAATCAGCACCACGTTCCTGCCTTCTCCCCATATTCCCTGACTCCGCTATCTTTAAGAGCCCTATCTAGCTCTCTCTTGAAAGAAAACATCCAGAGAACCGGCCACCACTGCCATCTGAGGTAAAAAATCCCACACTCACAACTCTCTGGGTGGAAACGTTTCTCCTCATCTCAGTCCTAAATGGCCACAGATTCACAACTCTCTGGGTGGAAACGTTCCTCCTCATCTCAGTCCTAAATGGCCACAGATTCACAACTCTCTGGGTGGAAAAGTTTCTCCTAATCTCAGTCCTAAATGGCCACAGATTCACAACTCTCTGGGTGGAAACGTTTCTCCTCATCTCCATTATAAATGGCTGACGCCTTATTCTTGAACTGTGGCCCCTGGTTCCGGACTCCTCCAACATCGGGAACATGTCTCCTGCCTCTAGCGTGTCCAAACCCTTAACAATCTTATATATTTAAATAAGTTCCCCTCTCATCCTTCTACACTCCACAGAGTGTACAAGCCCAGCCGCTCCATTCTCTCAGCATATGACAGTCCCGCCATCCCGGGAATTAACCTGGTGAACCTACGCTGCACTCCCTCAATATCAAGAATGTCTCTCCTCAAATTAGGAACCTGGAGCTTGATGACCTCTGTCTGGTCAGGGAGAGTGAGGAGGTCATAGAGAGGAGTTATAGGGAGGTGGTCACTCCAAAACCACGGGAGACAGACATGTGGGTCACGCTTAGGAAGGGCAAGGGGCAGAGGCAAGGACGAGTGAGTACCCCAGTGTCTGTACACCTTGAAAATAAGTAGAGGTACTCCTGTTTGAGTACGGTTTGGGGGGGGGGGGGCAGCCTGCCGTAGGGGAAAGGTAGGAGGAGGGAGGGGAAAAAAGAGGAGGCAATAATGATTGGGGACACTATAGTTAGGGTGTCGGATATGCGATTCTGTGGACGCAGTCGGGAGACCCGGACGGTGGTCTGTCTCCCTGGTGCCAGGGTCTCGGATGTGTCTCAACGCGTCCAAGATATCCTGAAATCAGAGGGAGAGGAGCCTGAGGTCGTGGTACATATAGGTACCAATGACATAGGTAAAAAAAGGGAAGAGGTCCTGAAGGGAGGATTTAGGGAGTTGGGTGGAGAGTTAAGGAAAAGGACCAAAAAAGTAACAATCTCAGGATTACTGCCTGTACCACGCGACAGTGAGAGTAGGAATGGAGCGAGGTGGAGCATAAATGCGTGCCTGAAGGACTGGTGCAGGGCAGGGATTCAAATTTCTGGATCATTGGGACTTCTTTTGGGGAAGGTGTGACCTGTACAGAAAGGACGGTTTACACTTGAACTCGAGGGGGACCAATATCCTGGCGGGGAGATTTACAAAGGCTACTGGGGAGACTTTAAACTAGAATGGTTGGGGGAGGGACTCAAATAGAGAAAGCTAGTAGACAGAGTGTGAGGCAGGAGGCAGAGAAGAGAAGCATTCGGACCCAAAATCTAGGGGAGAAAGAAGAAAAAGAAAATAAACAGAGAATAAGAGGAGGTGGGTTTCTTAAATGTGCATATTTTAATGCTAGGAGCATTGTAAGACAGGTGGATGAGCTTAGAGTCTGGATAGATACCTGGAAGTATGATGTTGTGGCGATCAGTGAAACATGGTTGCAGGAGGGCTGTGATTGGAAACTAAATATTCCAGGATTTCGTTGTTTCAGGTGTGATAGAATTGGAGGGGCAAGAGGTGGAGGTGTTGCATTGCTTGTTAGGGAAGATATTACAGCAGTGCTTTGGCAGGATAGATTGGAGGGCTCATCTAGGAAGGCTATTTGGGTGGAACTGAGAAGTGGGAAAAGTGTAGCAACACGATTAGGGGTGTATTATAGACCGCCAAATGGGGATCGAGAATTGGAAGAGCAAATATGTAAGGAGATAGCAGATATTAGTAGAAAGCACAAGGCAGTGATTGTGGGAGATATGAATTTTCCACACATAGACTGGGAAACACATTCGGTAAATGGGCTGGATGGTTTGGAGTTTGTAAAATGTGTGCACGATAGTTTTTTGCAACAATACATAGAGGTACCTACTAGAGAAGGGGCACTGCTGGACCTCCTGTTAGGAAATGAGACAGGTTAGGTGGCGGAGGTATGCGTTGGGGAGCACTTTGGGTCCAGTGATCACAATAGCATTAGTTTCAATATAATTATGGAGAGGGTCAGAACTGGACCTAGGGTTGAGATTTTTGATTGGAGAAAGGCTAGAAGCAAGTAGAGTATCTATGGATACTATGAGGTTCAAAGAAAAAGAAGTACTGACACCTTTGAAAAATATAAAAGTGGATAAGTCTCCATGCCCTGACAGGTTATTCCCTAGGACATTGAGGGAAGTTAGCGTAGAAATAGCAGGGGCTATGACAGAAATACTTCAAATGTCATTAGAAACGGGAATAGTGCCCGAGGATTGGCATACTGCGCATGTTGTTCCATTGTTTAAAACAGGTACTAAGAGTAAACATAGCAATTATAGACCTGTTAGTTTGACCAGTGGTGGGCATTTAATGGAAAAGATACTTAGAGATAATATATAGAAGCATCTGGATAAATAGGGTCTGATTAGGGACAGTCAACATGGATTTGTGCCTGGAAGGTCATGTTTGACTAATCTTCTTGATTTTTTGAAGAAGTTACTAGGGAAATTGATGAAGGTAAAGCTGTGGATGTTGTCTGTATGGAAATTAGTAAGGCCTTTGACAAAGTTCCTCATGGAAGGTTGGTTAAGAAGGTTCAATTGTTGGGTATAAATGCAGGAGTAGCAAGATGGATTCAATAGTGACTGAATGGGAGACGCCAGAGGGTAATGGTGGATGGCTGCTTGTCAGGTTGCAGGCAGGTGACTAGTGGGGTGCCTCAGGGATCGGTGTTGGGTCCACTGTTGTTTGTCAAGTACATCAATGATCTGGATGATGGTGTGGTAAATTGGATTAGTAAGTATGCAGATGATGTTGTGGACAATTAAGTAGATTTCCAAAGTCTACAGAGAGATTTAGGCCATTTGGAAGAATGGACTGAAAGATGGCAGATGGAGTTTACATGCCCCACCTTTACTAGTCCAACCCCCACCAACTGCCCCACCTACACCAGTCCCACCCGACCAACATGCCCCTTCTGCACTAGTCCCAACCCGACCAACATGCCCCATCTACACTTATCCCACCCGGTCCGACGTGCCCCATCTACACCAGTCCTAAACCGACCGACGTGCCCCTACTACAATAGCCCACCCCGACCAAAATGCCCCATCTAAACTAGTCCCACTGCGACCAACATGCCCCATCTACACTAGTCCCACCTTGACCAACATGCCCATATCTACACTATTCCCACCCCGACCAATATGCCCCATCTACACTAGTCCCACTCCGACCAACATGCCCCATCTACACTAGTCCCACTCCGACCAACATGCCCCATCTACATTGGTCCTACGCCGAACAACATGCCCCATCTGCACTAGTCCCACCCCGACCAACATGCCACATGTACACTAGTACCACCCCGACCAACATACCCATATCTACACTAGTCCCACCCTGACCAACTAGACTTGTGCCACCCCGCACAACATGCCCCATCTACACTAGTCCCACCCCGACCCACATGCCGCTTCTACACTAGTCCCACCCCGACCAACATGCCCCATCTACACTAGTCCCACTCCGACCAACATGCCCCATCTACATTGGTCCTACGCCGAACAACATGCCCCATCTGCACTAGTCCCACCCCGACCAACATGCCCCATCTACACTTGTCCTACCCCGACAAACATGCCCCATCTACACTAGTCCCACCCCGACCAACATGCCGCATCTTCACGTCCCACCCCGACCAACATGCCCCATCTACACTAGTCCCACCCCAACCAACATGCCGCATCTTCACGTCCCACCCTGACCAACATGCCCCATCTACACTAGTCCCACCCCGACCAACATGCCCCATCTACACTAGTCCCACGCCGACCACCATGCCACAATTACACTAGTCTCACACCGACCAACATTCCCCATCTGCACTAGTCCCAGCCCGACCAACATGCCCATACCTAAACTAGTCTCACCCCAACCAACATGCCCCATCTGCACTTGTGCCACCCCGACCAACATGCCCTATCTACATTAGCCCCACCCCGACCAACATGCCCCATCTACACTAGTCCCACCCCGACCAATATGCCCCATCTACATTAGTCCCACCACGACCAACATGCCCCATCTGCACTAGTCCCACCCCCACCAACCTGCCCAATCTACACTAGTCCCACACCGACCAACATGCCTCATCTCCACTAGTCCCACCCCGACCAACATGCCCCATCTACATTGGTCCCACGCCGAACAACATGCCTCATCTACACTAGTCCCACCCCGACCAACATGCCCCATCTACACTTGTCCTTCCCCGACAAACATGCCCCATCTACACTAGTCCCACCCCGACCAACATGCCGCATCTTCACGTCCCACCCCGACCAACATGCCCCATCTACACTAGTCCCACCCCGACCAACATGCCCCATCTACGCTAGTCCCACCCCACCAATATGCCCCATCTACACTAGACCCACTGCAACCAACATGCCGCATCTACACTAGTACCACCCCGACCAACATAGCCATACCTACACTTGTCACACCCTGACCAACATGCCGCATCTAGACTTGTGCCATCCCGCCCAACATGCCCCATCTACATTAGTCCCACCGCGACCAGCATGCCCCATCTACATTTGTCCTTCCCCGACAAACATGCCTCATCTACACTAGTCCCACCCCGACCAACATGCCGCATCTTCAGGTCCCACCCTGACCAACATGCCCCATCTACACTAGTCCCACCCCGACCAACATACACCATCCAAACTAGTCCCTCCGCGACCAACATGCCCCATCTACACTAGTCCCACCCCGACCAACATGCCCCATCTACACTAGTCCCACCCCGACCAACATGCCCCATCTACACTTGTCCCTCCCCGACAAACATGCCCCATCTACACTAGTCCCACCCCAACCAACATGCAGCATCTTCACGTCCCACCCTGACCAACATGCCCCATCTACACTAGTCCCACCCCGACCAACATGCCCGATGTACACTAGTCCCACCCCGACCAACATGCCCCATCTACACTAGTCCCACCCCGACCAACATGCCTCATCTACACTAGTCCCACCCCGACCAACATGCCCATACATACACTGGACCCGCCTGACCAACATGCCCCATCTACACTAGGCCCACACCTATCAACATGCCCCATCTACATTCGTCCCACCCTGACCAACATGCCCTATCTACACTAGTCCCACTACGATCAACATGCCCCATCTACACTAGTCCCACACTGACCAACATGCCCATAACTACCCCCCCCCCCGACCAATATGCCCCATCTACACTAGACCCACCGCAACCAACATGCCCCATCTACACTAGTCCCACACCGACCAACATAGCCATACCTACACTAGTCCCACCCTGAGTAACATGCCCCATCTACCCTAGTGCCAACCCGACCAACCAGCCCCATCTACACTAGTCCCACCCCGACCAACATGCCCCATCTACACTTGTCCCACCCCGACCAACATGCCCCATCTGCACTAGTCCCACCCTGACCAACATGCCCCCAACTACACTAGTCCCACCCCGACCAATATGCCCCATCTACACTAGTCACACACCGACCGACATGCCCCATCTGCACTAGTCCCACCCGGACCGACGTGCTCCATCTACACCAGTCCCAAACCGACCAACGTGCCCCATCTACACTAGTCCCACCCGACCGACGTGCCACTACTTCACTAGTCCCACCCCGACCAAAATGCAACATCTACACTAGTCCCACTCCGACCAACATGCCCCATATACACTAGACCCACCTTGACCAACATGCCCATACCTACACTAGTCCCACCCCAACTAACATGACCCATCTACACTAGTCCCACCCGGATCGACATGCCCCAACTACACTAGTCCCACCCAGACCAACGTGCCCCATCTACACCAGTCCCACCCCGACCAACATGCCCCATCTACACTAGTCCCACCCCAACCACAATGCCCCATCGACACTAGTCCCACCCCGACCACCATGCCCCATCTACACTAGACCCACCCAGCCCAACATGCCGCATCTGCACTAGTCGCACCCCGACCAACATGCCCCATCTGCACTAGTCCCACCCGACCAACATGCCCCACCTGTACTAGTCCAACCCCCACCAACTGCCCCACCTACACCAGTGCCACCCCGACCAACATGCCCCTTCTGCACTAGTCCCAACCCGACCAACATGCCCCATCTACACTTATCCCACCCGGTCCGACGTGCCCCATCTACACCAGTCCTAAACCGACCGACGTGCCCCTACTACAATAGCCCACCCCGACCAAAATGCCCCATCTAAACTAGTCCCACTGCGACCAACATGCCCCATCTACACTAGTCCCACCTTGACCAACATGCCCATATCTACACTATTCCCACCCCGACCAATATGCCCCATCTACACTAGTCCCACTCCGACCAACATGCCCCATCTACACTAGTCGCACATTGACCAACATGCCCATACCTACATTAGTCGCACCCCGACCAATATGCCCCACTACACTAGACCCAACGCAACCAACATGCCACATCTACACTAGTACCACCCCGACCAACATACCCATACCTACACTAGTCCCACCCTGACCAACTAGACTTGTGCCACCCCGCCCAACATGCCCCATCTACACTAGTCCCACCCCGACCCACATGCCCTATCTACATTAGCCCCACCCCGACCAACATGCCCCATCTACACTAGTCCCACCCCGACCAATATGCCCCATCTACATTAGTCCCACCACGACCAACATGCCCCATCTGCACTAGTCCCACCCCCACCAACCTGCCCCATCTACATTGGTCCCACGCCGAACAACATGCCTCATCTACACTAGTCCCACCCCGACCAACATGCCCCATCTACACTTGTCCTTCCCCGACAAACATGCCCCATCTACACTAGTCCCAACCCGACCAACATGCCGCATCTTCACGTCCCACCCCGACCAACATGCCCCATCTACACTAGTCCCACCCCGACCAACATGCCCCATCTACGCTAGTCCCACCCCACCAATATGCCCCATCTACACTAGACCCACTGCAACCAACATGCCGCATCTACACTAGTACCACCCCGACCAACATATCCATACCTACACTTTTCACACCCTGACCAACATGCCGCATCTAGGCTAGTGCCACCCCGCCCAACATGCCCCATCTACATTAGTCCCACCCCGACCAACATGCCCCATCTACATTTGTCCTTCCCCGACAAACATGCCTCATCTACACTAGTCCCACCCCGACCAACATGCCGCATCTACATTTGTCCTTCCCCGACAAATATGCCTCATCTACACTAGTCCCACCCCGACCAACATGCCGCATCTTCAGGTCCCACCCTGACCAACATGCCCCATCTACACTAGTCCCACCCCGACCAACATACACCATCCAAACTAGTCCCTCCGCGACCAACATGCCCCATCTACACTAGTCCCACCCCGACCAACATGCCCCATCTACACTAGTCCCACCCCGACCAACATACCCCATCTACACTTGTCCCTCCCCGACAAACATGCCCCATCTACACTAGTCCCACCCCAACCAACATGCAGCAACTTCACGTCCCACCCCGACCAACATGCCCCATCTACACTAGTCCCACCCCGACCAACATGCCCGATCTACACTAGTCCCACCCCGACCAACATGCCCCATCTACACTAGTCCCACCCCGACCAACATGCCTCATCTACACTAGTCCCACCCCGACCAACATGCCCATACATACACTGGACCCACCTCACCAACATGCCCCATCTACACTAGGCCCACACCTATCAACATGCCCCATCTACATTCGTCCCACCCTGACCAACATGCCCTATCTACACTAGTCCCACTACGACCAACATGCCCCATCTACACTAGTCCCACACTGACCAACATGCCCATTCCTACCCCCCCCCCCCGACCAATATGCCCCATCTACACTAGACCCACCGCAACCAACATGCCCCATCTTCACTAGTCCCACACCGATCAACATAGCCATACCTACACTAGTCCCACCCTGAGTAACATGCCACATCTACCCTAGTGCCAACCCGACCAACCAGCCCCATCTACACTAGTCCCACCCCGACCAACATGCCCCATCTACACTTGTCCCACCCCGACCAACATGCCCCATCTGCACTAGTCCCACCCTGACCAACATGCCCCCAACTACACTAGTCCCACCCCGACCAATATGCCCCATCTACACTAGTCACACACCGACCGACATGCCCCATCTACACTAGTCCCACCCGGACCGACGTGCTCCATCTAGAACAGTCCCAAACCGACCAACGTGCCCCATCTAGACTAGTCCCACCCGACCGACGTGCCACTACTTCACTAGTCCCACCCCGACCAAAATGCAACATCTACACTAGTCCCACTCCGACCAACATGCCCCATCTACACTAGTCCCACCCCAACCACCATGCCACATCGACACTAGTCCCACCCCGACCACCATGCCCCATCTACACTAGACCCACCCAGCCCAACATGCCGCATCTGCACTAGTCGCACCCCGACCAACATGCCCCATCTGCACTAGTCCCACCCCGACCAACATGCCCCACCTGTACTAGTCCAACCCCCACCAACTGCCCCACCTACACCAGTCCCACCCCGACCAACATGCCCCTTCTGCACTAGTCCCAACCCGACCAACATGCCCCATCTACACTTATCCCACCCGGTCCGACGTGCCCCATCTACACCAGTCCTAAACCGACCGACGTGCCCCTACTACAATAGCCCACCCCGACCAAAATGCCCCATCTAAACTAGTCCCACTGCGACCAACATGCCCCATCTACACTAGTCCCACCTTGACCAACATGCCCATATCTACACTATTCCCACCCCGACCAATATGCCCCATCTACACTAGTCCCACTCCGACCAACATGCCCCATCTACACTAGTCGCACATTGACCAACATGCCCATACCTACATTAGGCCCACCCCGACCAATATGCCCCACTACACTAGACCCACCGCAACCAACATGCCACATCTACACTAGTACCACCCCGACCAACATACCCATACCTACACTAGTCCCACCCTGACCAACTAGACTTGTGCCACCCCGCCCAACATGCCCCATCTACGATAGTCCCACCCCGACCCACATGCCGCTTCTACACTAGTCCCACCCCGACCAACATGCCCCATCTACACTAGTCCCACTCCGACCAACATGCCCCATCTACATTGGTCTTACGCCGAACAACATGCCCCATCTGCACTAGTCCCACCCCGACCAACATGCCCCATCTACACTTGTCCCTCCCCGACAAACATGCCCCATCTACACTAGTCCCACCCCGAACAACATGCCGCATCTTCACGTCCCACCCCGACCAACATGCCCCATCTACACTAGTCCCACCCCAACCAACATGCCGCATCTTCACGTCCCACCCTGACCAACATGCCCCATCTACACTAGTCCCACCCCGACCAACATGCCCCATCTACACTAGTCCCACCCCGACCACCATGCCCCATCTACACCAGTCTCACACCGACCAACATTCCCCATCTACACTAGCCCCACCCCGACCAACATGCCTCATCTACACTAGTCCCACCCCGACCAATATGCCGCATCTAGACTTGTGCCATCCCGCCCAACATGCCCCATCTACATTAGTCCCACCACAACCAACATGCCCCATCTGCACTAGTCCCACCCCCACCAACCTGCCCAATCTACACTAGTCACACACCGACCAACATGCCTCATCTCCACTAGTCCCACCCCGACCAACATGCCCCATCTACATTGGTTCCACGCCGAACAACATGCATCATCTACACTAGTCCCACCCCGACCAACATGCCCCATCTACACTTGTCCTTCCCCGACAAACATGCCCCATCTACACTAGTCCCACCCCGACCAACATGCCGCATCTTCACGTCCCACCCCGACCAACATGCCCCATCTACACTAGTCCCACCCCGACCAACATGCCCCATCTACGCTAGTCCAACCCCACCAATATGCCCCATCTACACTAGACCCACTGCAACCAACATGCCACATCTACACTAGTACCACCCCGACCAACATAGCCATACCTACACTTGTCACACCCTGACCAACATGCCGCATCTAGACTTGTGCCATCCCGCCCAACATGCCCCATCTACATTAGTCCGACCCCGACCAACATGCCCCATCTACATTTGTCCTTCCCCGACAAACATGCCTCATCTACACTAGTCCCACCCCGACCAACATGCCGCATCTTCAGGTCCCACCCTGACCAACATGCCCCATCTACACTAGTCCCACCCCGACCAACATACACCATCCAAACTAGTCCCTCCGCGACCAACATGCCCCATCTACACTAGTCCCACCCCGACCAACATGCCCCATCTACACTAGTCCCACCCCGACCAACATGCCCCATCTACACTTGTCCCTCCCCGACAAACATGCCCCATCTACACTAGTCCCACCCCAACCAACATGCAGCATCTTCACGTCCCACCCTGACCAACATGCCCCATCTACACTAGTCCCACCCCGACCAACATGCCCGATCTACACTAGTCCCACCCCGACCAACATGCCCCATCTACACTAGTCCCACCCCGACCAACATTCCCCATCTACACTAGTCCCAGCCCGACCAGCAAGCCCTATCTGCACTAGTCCCACCCCGAGCAACATGCCCATACCTACACTAGTCTCACCCCAACGAACATGCCCCATCTACACTTGTGCCACCCCGACCAACATGCCCTATCTACATTAGTCCCACCCCGACCAACATGCCCCATCTACACTAGTCCCACCCCGACCAATATGCCCCATCTACACTATACACACCGCAATCAACATGCCCCATCCATACTAGTCCCACACCGACCAACATAGCCATATCTACACTAGTCCCACCATGACTAACATGCCCCATCTACACTAGTTCCAACCCGACCAACCAGCCCCATCTACACTAGTCCCACCCCGACCAACATGCCCCATCTACACATGTCCCACCCCGACCAACATGCCCATCTGCACTAGTCCCACCCTGACCAACATGCCCCCATCTACACCAGTCCCACCCGGACCGACATGCCCCATCTACACTAATCCCACCCGACCGACGTGCCCCTACTACACTAGTCCCACCCCGAACAAAATGCCCCATCTACACTATTCCCACACCGACCAACATGCCCCATCTACACTAGTCCCACATTGACCAACATGCCCATACCTACACTAGTCCCACCCCGACCAACATGCCCCATCTACACTAGTCCCACCCCGACCTACATGCCCCATCTTCACTAGTCCCACCCGGACCACCATGCCCCATCAACACTAGTCCCACCCCAACCAACATGCCCCATCTACACTAGTCCCACCCGGATCCACATGCCCCAACTACACTAGTCCCACCCAGACCAACGTGCCCCATCTACAACAGTCCCACCTCGACCAACATGCCCCATCTACACTAGTCACACCCCAACCACCATGCCCCATCGACACTAGTCCCACCCCGACCACCATGCCCCATCTACACTAGTCCCACCCAGCCCAACATGCCGCATCTGCACTAGTCGCACCCCCAACAACATGCCCCATCGGCAGTAGTCCCACCCCGACCAACATGCCCCACCTGTACTAGTCCAACCCCCACCAAACTGCCCCACCCACACCAGTCCCACCCCGACCAACATGCCCCTTCTGCACTAGTCCCAACCCGACCAAAATGACCCATCTGCACTAGGCCCACCCCTATCAACATGCCCCATCTACACTAGTCCCACCACGACCAACATGCCCCATCTGCACTAGGCCCACCCCTATCAACATGCCCCATCTACACTAGTCCCACCCACACGAACCTGCCCCATCTACACTAGTCCCACCCCGACCAGCCTGCCCCATCTACACTAGTCCCACCCCGACCAACATGCCCATACATACACTGGACCCACCTGACCAACATGCTCATACCTACAGTAGTCCCACCCCGACCAACATGCATCATCTACATCTACATTAGTCCCACCCCGACCAACATGCCCTATCTACACTAGTCCCACTACGACCAACATACCCCATCTAAACTAGTGCCACCGCAACCAATGTGCCCCATTTGCATCTACATTAGTCCCACCCGACCAACATGCCCCATCTACACTAGTCCCACCCCGACCAACATGCTCCATCAACACTAGTCCCATCTCGACCAACATGCCCCATCTACACTAGTCCCACTCCGACCAACATGCCCGATTTTCACAGTCCCACCCGACCAACATGCCCATACCTACACTAGTCCCACCCGGACCGACATGCTCCAACTACACCAGTTCCACCCCGACCGACATGCCCCATCTACACTAGTCCCACCCAGATCGACGTGCCGCATCTACACCAGTCCCAAACCGACCAACGTGCCCCACCTACGCTAGTCCCACCCCGACCAAAATGCCCCATCTACACTATTACCACTCCGACCAATATGCCCATTCTACACTAGACCCACTGAAACCAACATGCCGCATCTACACTAGTACCACCCTGACCAACATAGCCATACCTACAGTAGTCCCACCCCGACCAACATGCCCCATCTAGACTTGTGCCACCCTGACCAACATGCCCCATCTACACTAGTCCCACCCCGACCAACATGCCCCATCTACACTTGTCCCTCCCCAACAAACATGCCCCATCTACACTAGTCCCACCCCGACCAACATGCCCCATCTACACTAGGCCGACCACGACCAACATGCCCCATCTACGTTAGTCCCACCCCGACCAACATGCCCCATCTACACTAGTCCAACCCCGACCAACATGCCCCATCTACACTAGGCCCACCCCGACCAACATGCCCCACCTGTACTAGTCCCACCCCCACCAACCTGCCCCACCTACACCAGTCCCACCCCGACAAACATGCCCCATATACACCAGACCCACCCGGACCGACATGACCCATCTACACTAGTCCCACCCGGATCGACATGCCCCAACTACACCAGGCCCACCCGGACCGACGTGCCCCATCTACACCAGTCCCACCCGGACCGACGGGCCCCATCTACACCAGTCCCACCCGGACCGACGTGCCCCATCTACACCCACCCCGACCGACGTGCCCCATCTACACTAGTCCACTCGACCGACGTGCCCCAACTGTACTAGTCCCACCCCGACCAACATCCCTCATCTACACTAGTCCCACTCCGACCAACACGCTCATACCTACAGTAGTCCCACCCCGACCAACATGCCCCATCCACACTAGTCCCACCCCGACCAACATGCCCCATCTACACTAGTCCCAGCCCGACCAACATGCCCCATCTACACTAGTCCAACCCCGACCAACATTCCCCATCTGCACTAGTCCCACCCGACCAACATGGCCCACCTGTACTAGTCCCACCCCACCAACCTGCCCCACCTGTACTAGTCCCACCCCACCAACCTGCCCCACCTACACCAGTCCCACCCCGCCCAACATGCCCCTTCTGCACTAGTCCCACTCCGACCAACATGCCCATACCTACACTAGTCCCACGAAGACCAACCTCCCCATCTACATCTACATTAGTCCCACCCCGACCAACATGCCCATACCTACACTAGTCCCACGAAGACCAACCTCCCCATCTACATCTACATTAGTCCCACCCCGACCAACATGCCCTATCTACACTAGTTCCACTCCGACCAACATGCCCCATCTATACTAGTTCCACCCTGACCAACATGCCCATACCTACACAAGACCCACCCCGACCAATATGCCCCATCTACACTAGACCCACCGCAACCAATATGCCCCATCTACACTACTACCACCCCGACCAACATAGCAATACCTACACTAGTCCCACCCTTGACCAACATGCCCATACCGACACTATTCCCACCTCGACCAACATGCCCCATCTACACTAGTCCCACCCCGACCAACATGCCCCAACTACACCAGGCCCACCCGGACCGACGTGCCCCATCTACACCAGTACCACCCCGACCGACGTGCCCCATCTACGCTAGTCCCACCCGACCGACGTGCCCCAACTGCATTAGTCCCACCCCGACCAACATCCCCCATCTATACTAGTCCCACTCCGACCAACACGCTCATACCTACAGTAGTCTCACCTCAACCAACATGCCCCATCCACACTAGTCCCACCCCGACCAACATGCCCCATCTCCACTAGTCCCAGCCCGACCAACTTGCCCCATCTGCACTAGTCCAACCCCTATCAACATGCCCCATCTACACTAGTCCCATACAGACCAACATCCCCATCTACACTAGCTGTCGCCGCCACAGCTCCAGGGTCGAGCTGGGTCTCCGCTGCCACTGCTGCTGCTGTCGCCTCCACAGCTCCAGGGCCGAGTCGCGTCTCCGCCGCCTCCGCCACAGCTCCAGGACCGAGTCGGATCTCCACCGCTGCTGCCACTGCTACAGCTCCGATACCGCCAGCTCCGCCATTAGCCCTCGGCGCAGACGGAGACGGGATGGGGAATACGACCGAAGAAAAATTCGCATCCCCGGAAGGAAGAGACCAAAGCATGTTTCTCCCACCCCACCCACACACATATACAGCTTAATAAAACAAAAATTAACTAAAACATGACAAGGAACAAAACGAAAAAAAAAAAACAGACGGACTGCAGGTGGGCCGCAGCTGTTAAGCCAGCGCCGCCCCATCTACACTAGACCCACCGCAACCAATATGCCCCAACTACACTACTACCACCCCGACCAGCATAGCCATACCTACACTAGTCCCACCTTGACCAACATGCCCAAACCGACACTATTCCCACCCCGACCAACATGCCCCATCTACACTAGGCCCACCCCGACCAACATGCCACATCTACACCAGTCCCACCCGGACCAACATGCCCCATCTACACCAGTCCCACCCGGACCGACATGCCCCAACTACACCAGTCCCACCCACCCCGACCGACATGCCCTATCTACACTAGTCCCACCCGGACCGACGTGCCCCATCTACACCAGTCCCAAACCGACCAACGTGCCCCATCTACACTAGTCCCACCCGACCCACGTGCCCCTACTACTCTAGTCCCACCCCGACCAAAATGCCCCATCTGCACTACACCCACCGCAACCAACATGCCGCATCTACACTAGTACCACCCCGACCAACATAGCCATACCTACACTAGTCCCACCCTGACCAACATGCCTCATGTAGACTTGTGCCACCCCGACCAACATGCCCCATCTACACTAGTCCAACCCCGACCAACATGCCCCATCTACATTAGTCCCACCCCGACCAACATGCCCCATCTACACTAGTCCCACCCCGAGCAACATCCCCATCTACACTGGTCCCACGCCGAACAACATGCGCCATCTACACTAGTCCCACCCGGACCAACATGCCCATCTACACTTGTCCCTCCCCGACAAACATGTCCCATCTACACTAGTCCCACCCCGATCAACATGCCGCATCTTCACGTCGCACCCTGACCAACATGCCCCATCTACACTAGTGCCACCCCGACCAACATGCCCCATCTACACGTCCCACCCCGACCAATATGTTTCATCTACACTAGACCCACCGCAACCAACATGCCGCATCTACACTAGTACCACCCGGACCAACATAGCCATATCTACACTAGTCACACCCTGACCAACATGCCGCATCTACACTTGTGCCACCCCGACCAACATGCCCTATCTACATTAGCCCCACCCCGACCAACATGCCCCATCTACACTAGTCCCACCCCGACCAATATGCCCCATCTACATTAGTCCCACCACGACCAACATGCCCCATCTGCACTAGTCCCAACCCCACCAACCTGCCCCATCTACACTACTCCCACCCCGACCAACATGCCTCATCTACACTAGTCCCACCCCGACCAACATGCCCATACATACACTGAACCCACCTGACCAACATGCCCCATCTACACTAGGCCCACACCTATCAACATGCCCCATTTACATTCGTCCCACCCTGACCAACATGCCCTATCTACACTAGTCCCACTACGACCAACATGCCCCATCTACACTAGTCCCACACTGACCAACATGCCCATACCTCCCCCCCCCGACCAATATGCCCCATCTACACTAGACCCACCGCAACCAACATGCCCCATCTACACTAGTCCCACACCGACCAACATAGCCATACCTACACTAGTCCCACCCTGTGTAACATGCCCCATCTACCCTAGTGCCAACCCGACCAACCAGCCCCATCTACACTAGTCCCACCCCGACCAACATGCCCCATCTACACTTGTCCCACCCCGACCAACATGCCCCATCTGCACTAGTCCCACCCTGACCAACATGCCCCCATCTACACTAGTCCCACCCCGACCAATATGCCCCATCTACACTCGTCACACACCGACCGACATGCCCCATCTACACTAGTACCACCCGGACCGACGTGCTCTATCTACACCAGTCCCAAACCGACCAACGTGCCCCATCTACACTAGTCCCACCCGACCGACGTGCCACTACTTCACTAGTCCCACCCCGACCAAAATGCAACATCTACACTAGTCCCACTCCGACCAACATGCCCCATCTACACTAGACCCACCTTGACGAACATGCCCATACCTACACTAGTCCCACCCCAACCAACATGCCCCATCTACACTAGTCCCACCCGGATCGACATGCCCCAACTACACTAGTCCCACCCAGACCAACGTGCCCCATCTACACTAGTCCCACCCCAACCAACATGCAGCATCTTCACTTCCCACCCTGTCCAACATGCCCCTTCTGCACTAGTCCCACCCCGACCACCATGCCCCGCCTGTACTAGTCCAACCCCCACCAACTGCCCCACCTACACCAGTCCCACCCCGACCAACATGCCCCTTCTGCACTAGTCCCAACCCGACCAACATGCCCCATCTACACTTATCCCACCCGGTCCGACGTGCCCCATCTACACCAGTCCTAAACCGACCGACGTGCCCCTACTACAATAGCCCACCCCGACCAAAATGCCCCATCTAAACTAGTCCCACTGCGACCAACATGCCCCATCTACACTAGTCCCACCTTGACCAACATGCCCATATCTACACTATTCCCACCCCGACCAATATGCCCCATCTACACTAGTCCCACTCCGACCAACATGCCCCATCTACACTAGTCGCACATTGACCAACATGCCCATACCTACATTAGTCCCACCCCGACCAATATGCCCCACTACACTAGACCCACCGCAACCAACATGCCACATCTACACTAGTACCACCCCGACCAACATGCCCCATACCTACACTAGTCCCACTCCGACCAACATGCCCCATCTACATTGTGTCACTACGCCGAACAACATGCCCCATCTGCACTAGTCCCACCCCGACCAACATGCCCCATCTACACTTGTCCCTCCCCGACAAATATGCCCCATCTACACTAGTCCCACCCCGACCAACATGCCGCACCTTCACGTCCCACCCCGACCAACATGCCCCATCTAAACTAGTCCCACCCCAACCAACATGCCGCATCTTCACGTCCCACCCTGACCAACATGCCCCATCTACACTAGTCCCACCCCGACCAACATGCCCCATCTACACTAGTCCCACCCCGACCACCATGCCCCATCTACACTAGTCTCACACCGACCAACATTCCCCATCTACACTAGTCCCAGCCCGACCAACATGCCCTACCTGCACTAGTCCCACCCCGATCAACATGCCCATACCTACACTAGTCTCACCCCAACCAACCTGCCCCATCTGCACTTGTGCCACCCCGACCAACATGCCCTATCTACATTAGCCCCACCCCGACCAACATGCCCCATCTACACTAGTCCCACCCCGACCAATATGCCCCATCTACATTAGTCCCACCACGACCAACATGCCCCATCTGCACTAGTCCCACCCCCACCAACCTGCCCAATCTACACTAGTCCCACACCGACCAACATCCCTCATCTCCACTAGTCCCACCCCGACCAACATGCCCCATCTACATTGGTCCCACGCCGAACAACATGCCTCATCTACACTAGTCCCACCCCGACCAACATGCCCCATCTACACTTGTCCTCCCCCGACAAACATGCCCCATCTACACTAGTCCCACCCCGACCAACATGCCGCATCTTCACGTCCCACCCCGACCAACATGCCCCATCTACACTAGTCCCACCCCGACCAACATGCCCCATCTACGCTAGTCCCACCCCACCAATATGCCCCATCTACACTAGACCCACTGCAACCAACATGCCGCATCTACACTAGTACCACCCCGACCAACATAGCCATACCTACACTTGTCACATCATGACCAACATGCCGCATCTAGACTTGTGCCATCCCGCCCAACATGCCCCATCTACATTAGTCCCACCCCGACCAACATGCCCCATCTACATTTGTCCTTCCCCGACAAACATGCCTCATCTACACTAGTCCCACCCCGACCAACATGCCGCATCTTCAGGTCCCACCCTGACCAACATGCCCCATCTACACTAGTCCCACCCCAACCAACATGCAGCATCTTCACGTCCCACCCTGACCAACATGCCCCATCTACACTAGTCCCACCCCGACCAACATGCCCGATCAACACTAGTCCCACCCCGACCAACATGCCCCATCTACACTAGTCCCACCCCGACCAACATTCCCCATCTACACTAGTCCCAGCCCGACCAGCAAGCCCTATCTGCACTAGTCCCACCCCAAGCAACATGCCCATACCTACACTAGTCTAACCCCAACCAACATGCCCCATCTACACTTGTGCCAACCCGACCAACATGCTCTATCTACATTAGTCCCACCCCGACCAACATGCCACATCTACTCTAGTCCCACCCCGACCAACATGCCCATACCTACACTAGTCCCACACCGACAACCATGCCCCATCTACACTACTCCCTCCCCGACAAATATGCCCCATCTACACTAGTCCCACCCCGACCAACATGCCGCATCTTCACGTCCCACCCCGACCAACATGCCCCATCTACACTAGTCCCACCCCAACCAACATGCCGCATCTTCACGTCCCACCCTGACCAACATGCCCCATCTACACTAGTCCCACCCCGACCAACATGCCCCATCTACACTAGTCCCACCCCGACCACCATGCCCCATCTACACTAGTCTCACACCGACCAACATTCCCCATCTACACTAGTCCCAGCCCGACCAACATGCCCTATCTGCACTAGTCCCACCCCGATCAACATGCCCATACCTACACTAGTCTCACCCCAACCAACATGCCCCATCTGCACTTGTGCCACCCCGACCAACATGCCCTATCTACATTAGCCCCACCCCGACCAACATGCCCCATCTACACTAGTCCCACCCCGACCAATATGCCCCATCTACATTAGTCCCACCACGACCAACATGCCCCATCTGCACTAGTCCCACCCCCACCAACCTGCCCAATCTACACTAGTCCCACACCGACCAACATGCCTCATCTCCACTAGTCCCACCCCGACCAACATGCCCCATCTACATTGGTCCCACGCCGAACAACATGCCTCATCTACACTAGTCCCACCCCGACCAACATGCCCCATCTACACTTGTCCTTCCCCGACAAACATGCCTCATCTACACTAGTCCCACCCCGACCAACATAGCCATACCTACACTTGTCACATCATGACCAACATGCCGCATCTAGACTTGTGCCATCCCGCCCAACATGCCCCATCTACATTAGTCCCACCCCGACCAACATGCCCCATCTACATTTGTCCTTCCCCGACAAACATGCCTCATCTACACTAGTCTCACCCCGACCAACATGCCGCATCTTCAGGTCCCACCCTGACCAACATGCCCCATCTACACTAGTCCCACCCCGACCAACATACACCATCCAAACTAGTCCCTCCGCGACCAACATGCCCCATCTACACTAGTCCCACCCCGACCAACATGCCCCATCTACACTAGTCCCACCCCGACCAACATGCCCCATCTACACTTGTCCATCCCCGACAAACATGCCCCATCTACACTAGTCCCACCCCAACCAACATGCCGCATCTTCACGTCCCACCCTGACCAACATGCCCCATCTACACTAGTCCCACCCCGACCAACATGCCCCATCTACACTAGTCCCACCCCGACCACCATGCCCCATCTACACTAGTCTCACACCGACCAACATTCCCCATCTACACTAGTCCCAGCCCGACCAACATGCCCTATCTGCACTAGTCCCACCCCGATCAACATGCCCATACCTACACTAGTCTCACCCCAACCAACATGCCCCATCTGCACTTGTGCCACCCCGACCAACATGCCCTATCTACATTAGCCCCACCCCGACCAACATGCCCCATCTACACTAGTCCCACCCCGACCAATATGCCCCATCTACATTAGTCCCACCACGACCAACATGCCCCATCTGCACTAGTCACACCCCCACCAACCTGCCCAATCTACACTAGTCCCACACCGACCAACATGCCTCATCTCCACTAGTCCCACCCCGACCAACATGCCCCATCTACATTGGTCCCACGCCGAACAACATGCCTCATCTACACTAGTCCCACCCCGACCAACATGCCCCATCTACACTTGTCCTTCCCCGACAAACATGTCCCATCTACACTAGTCCCACCCCGACCAACATGCCGCATCTTCACGTCCCACCCCGACCAACATGCCCCATCTACACTAGTCCCACCCCGACCAACATGCCCCATCTACGCTAGTCCCACCCCACCAATATGCCCCATCTACACTAGACCCACTGCAATCAACATGCCGCATCTACACTAGTACCACCCCGACCAACATAGCCATACCTACACTTGTCACATCATGACCAACATGCCGCACCTAGACTTGTGCCATCCCGCCCAACATGCCCCATCTACATTAGTCCCACCCCGACCAACATGCCCCATCTACATTTGTCCTTCCCCGACAAACATGCCTCATCTACACTAGTCCCACCCCGACAAACATGCCGCATCTTCAGGTCCCACCCTGACCAATATGCCCCATCTACACTAGTCCCACCCCGACCAACATACACCATCCAAACTAGTCCCTCCGCGACCAACATGCCCCATCTACACTAGACCCACCCCGACCAACATGCCCCATCTACATTAGTCCCACCCCGACCAACATGCCCCATCTACACTTGTCCCTCCCCGACAAACATGCCCCATCTACACTAGTCCCACCCCAACCAACATGCAGCATCTTCACGTCCCACCCTGACCAACATGCCCCATCTACACTAGTCCCACCCCGACCAACATGCCCGATCTACACTAGTCCCACCCCGACCAACATGCCCCATCTACACTAGTCCCACCCCGACCAACATTCCCCATCTACACTAGTCCCAGCCCGACCAGCAAGCCCTATCTGCACTAGTCCCACCCCGAGCAACATGCCCATACCTACGCTAGTCTCACCCCAACCAACATGCCCCATCTACACTTGTGCCACCCCGACCAACATGCCCTATCTACATTAGTCCCACCCCGACCAACATGCCCCATCTACACTGGTCCCACCCCGACCAACATGCCCATACCTACACTAGTCCCACACCGACAACCATGCCCCATCTACACTAGTCCCACCCCGACCAACATTCCCCATCTACACTAGTCCCAGCCCGACCAACATGCCCTATCTGCACTAGTCCCAACCCGATCAACATGCCCATACCTACACTAGTCTCACCCCAACCAACATGCCCCATCTACACTTGTGCCACCCCGACCAACATGCCATATCTACATTAGTCCCACCCCGACCAACATGCCCCATCTACACTAGTCCCACCCCGACCAATATGCCCCATCTACATTAGTCCCACCACGACCACCATGCGCATCTTCACTAGTCCCACCCCCACCAACCTGCCCCTTCTATACTAGTCCCACCCCGACCAACATGCCTCATCTACACTAGTCCCACCCCGACCAACATGCCCATACATACACTGGACCCACCTGACCAACATGCCCCATCTACACTGGGCCCACGCCTATCAACATGCCCCATCTACACAGGTCCCACCCCGTCCAACATGCCCCATCCTCACCAGTCCCACCCCGACCAACATGCCCCATCTACATCTACATTAGTCCCACCCTGACCAACATGCCCTATCTACACTAGTCCCACTACGACCAACATGCCCCATCTACACTAGTCCCACACTGACCAACATGCCCATACCTACACTAGTCCCACCCCGACCAATATGCCCCATCTACACTAGACACACCGCAATCAACATGCCCCATCTACACTAGTCCCACACCGACCAACATAGCCATATCTACACTAGTCCCACCATGACTAACATGCCCCATCTACACTAGTGCCAACCCGACCAACCAGCCCCATCTACACTAGTCCCACCCCGACCAACATGGCCCATCTACACATGTCCCACCCCGACCAACATGCCCCATCTGCACTAGTCCCACCCTGACCAACATGCCCCCATCTACACCAGTCCCACCCGGACCGACATGCCCCATCTACACTAATCCCACCCGACCGACGTGCCCCTACTACACTAGTCCCACCCCGAACAAAATGCCCCATCTACACTAGTCCCACACCGACCAACATGCCCCATCTACACTAGTCCCACATTGACGAACATGCCCATACCTACACTAGTCCCACCCCGACCAACATGCCCCATCTACACTAGTCCCACCCCGACCTACATGCCCCATCTTCACTAGTCCCACCCGGACCAACATGCCCCATCAACACTAGTCCCACCCCAACCAACATGCCCCATCTACACTAGTCCCACCCGGATCGACATGCCCCAACTACACTAGTCCCACCCTGACCAACGTGCCCCATCTACAACAGTCCCACCTCGACCAACATGCCCCATCTACACTAGTCACAACCCAACCACCATGCCCCATCGACACAAGTCCCACCCCGACCACCATGCCCCATCTACACTAGTCCCACCCAGCCCAACATGCCGCATCTGCACTAGTCGCACCCCCAACAACATGCCCCATCTGCAGTAGTCCCACACCGATCAACATGCCCCACCTGTACTCGTCCAACCACCACCAAACTGCCCCACCCACAACAGTCCCACCTCGACCAACATGCCCCTTCTGCACTAGTCCCAACCCGACCAACATGACCCATCTGCACTAGGCCCACCCCTATCAACATGCCCCATCTACACTAGTCCCACCCCGACCGACATGCCCCATCTGCACTAGGCCCACCCCTATCAACATGCCCCATCTACACTAGTCCCTCCCACACCAACCTGCGCCATCTACACTAGTCCCACCTCGACCAGCCTGCCCCATCTACACTAGTCCCACCCCGACCAACATGCCCATACATACACTGGACCCACCTGACCAACATGCCCCATCTACACTGGACCCACCCCTATCAACATGCCCCATCTACACTAGTCCCACCCGACCAACATGCTCATACCTACAGTAGTCCCACCCCGACCAACATGCCCCATCTACATCTACATTAGTCCCACCCCGACCAACATGCCCTATCTACACTAGTCCCACTACGACCAACATACCCCATCTAAACTAGTGCCACCGCAACCAATGTGCCCCATCTGCATCTACATTAGTCCCACCCGACCAACATGCCCCATCTACACTAGTCCCACCCCGACCAACATGCCCCATCAACACTAGTCCCATCCCGACCAACATGCCCCATCTACACTAGTCCCACTCCGACCAACATGCCCGATTTTCACCAGTCCCACCCGACCAACATGCCCATACCTACACTAGTCCCACCCCGACCAACATGGCCCATCTGCGCTAGTCCCACCCTGACCAACATGCCCCATCTACACTATAACCACCCTAACCAACATGCGCCATCGACACTTGTCACACCCCGACCAACACGTCCCATCTACACTCGTCCCACATCGACCAACATGCACCCATCTACATCAGGCCCACCCGGACCGACATGCCCCAACTACAAAAGTCCCACACGGACCGACGTGCACCATCTACGCGCCCCACCCCGACCGACGTGTCCCATGTACACTAGGCCCACCCGACCGACGTGCCCCAAATACACTAGTCCCACCCCGACCAACATGCTCATACCTACAGCAGTCCCACCCCGACCAAAATGCCTCATCCACACTAGTCCCACCGCGACCAACATGCCCCATCTACATTAGTCCCACTCCGACCAACATGCTCATACCTACAGCAGTCGCACCACGACCAACATGCCTCATCCACACTAGTCCCACTCCGACCAACATGCCGCATCTACGCTAGTCCCACCCCACCAATATGCCCCATCTACACTAGACCCACTGCAACCAAAATGCCGCATCTACACTAGTACCACCCCGACCAACATAGCGATACCTACACTTGTCCCACCCTGACCAACATGCCGCATCTAGACTTGTGCCATCCCGCCCAACATGCCCCATCTACATTAGTCCCACCCCGACCAACATGCCCCAACTACATTAGTCCCTTACCGACCAACATGCCCTATCTACACTAGGCCCACTCCGACCAACAAGCCCCATCTAAACTACTCCCACCCTGACCAACATGCCCATACCTACACTAGTCCCACCCCGACCAATATGCCTCATCTACACTAGACCCACCGCAACCAATATGCCCCATCTACAGTACTACCACCCCGACCAACATTGCCCCATCTACACTAGTCCCAGCCCGACAAACATGCCCCAGCTACACTAGTCCCACCCCGAACAACATGCCCCACCTGTTCTAGTCCCTCCCCCACCAACCTGCCCCAACTACACCAGTTCCACCCCGACCAACATGCCCATTCTGCACTAGTCCCAACCCGACCAACATACCCCGTCTACACTAGTCCCACACGGATCGACAAGCCCCAACTACACCAGCCCCACCCGAACCGACGTGCCCCATCTACACCAGTCCCACCCCGACCGAAGTGCCCCACTACACTACTCCCAGCCCGACCAACATGCCCCATCTACACTAGTCCCACCCCGACCAACATGCCCCATCTACACTAGTCCCACCCCGACCAACATCCCCATCTACACTGGTCCCACGCCGACCAACATGCCCGATCTACACTAGTCCCACCTCGACCAACATGCCCCATCTACACTGGACCCACCTGACCAAAATGCCCCATCTACACTAGGCCCACACCTATCAACATGCCCCATCTACATTCATCCCACCCTGACCAACATGCCCTATCTACACTAGTCCCACTACGACCAACATGCCCCATCTACACTAGTCCCACACTGACCAACATGCCCATACCTACCCCCCCCCCGACCAATCTGCCCCATCTACACTAGACCCACCGCAACCAATATGCCCCATCTACACAAGGCCCACACCTATCAACATGCCCCATCTACATTCGTCCCACCCTGACCAACATGCCCTATCTACACTAGTCCCACACCGACCAACATAGCCATACCTACACTAGTCCCACCATGAGTAACATGCCCCATCTACGCTAGTGCCAACCCGACCAACCAGCCCCATCTACACTAGTCCCACCCCGACCAACATGCCCCATCTACACTTGTCCCACCCCGACCAACATGCCCCATCTGCACTAGTCCCACCCTGACCAACATGCCCCCAACTACACTAGTCCCACCCCGACCAATATGCCCCATCTACACTAGTCACACACCGACCGACATGCCCCATCTACACTAGTCCCACCCGGACCGACGTGCTCCATCTACACCAGTCCCAAACCGACCAACGTGCCCCATCTACACTAGTCCCACCCGACCGACGTGCCACTACGTCACTAGTCCCACCCCGACCAAAATGCAACATCTACACTAGTCCCACTCTGACCAACATGCCCCATCTACACTAGACCCACCTTGACCAACATGCCCATACCTACACTAGTCCCACCCCAACCAACATGCCCCATCTACACTAGTCCCACCCGGATCGACATGCCCCAACTACACTAGTCCCACCCAGACCAACGTGCCCCATTTACACCAGTCCCACCCCGACCAACATGCCCCATCTACACTAGTCCCACCCCAACCACCATGCCCCATCGACACTAGTCCCACCCCGACCACCATGCCCCATCTAAACTAGACCCACCCAGCCCAACATGCCGCATCTGCACTAGTCGCACCCCGACCAACATGCCCCATCTGCACTAGTCCCAACCCGACCAACATGCCCCATCTACACTTATCCCACCCGGTCCGACGTGCCCCATCTACACCAGTCCTAAACCGACCGACGTGCCCCTACTACAATAGCCCACCCCGACCAAAATGCCCCATCTAAACTAGTCCCACTGCGGCCAACATGCCCCATCTACACTAGTCCCACCTTGACCAACATGCCCATATCTACACTATTCCCACCCCGACCAATATGCCCCATCTACACTAGTCCCACTCCGACCAACATGCCCCATCTACACTAGTCGCACATTGGCCAACATGCCCATACCTACATTAGTCCCACCCCGACCAATATGCCCCACTACCCTAGACCCACCGCAACCAACATGCCACATCTACACTAGTACCACCCCGACCAACATACCCATACCTACACTAGTCCCACCCTGACCAACTAGACTTGTGCCACCCCGCCCAACATGCCCCATCTACACTAGTCCCACACCGACCCACATGCCGCTTCTACACTAGTCCCACCCCGACCAACATGCCCCATCAACACTAGTCCCACTCCGACCAACATGCCCCATCTACATTGGTCCTACGCCGAACAACATGCCCCATCTGCACTTGTCCATCGCCTACAAACATGCCCCATCTACACTAGTCCCAACCCGACCAACATGCCGCATCTTCACGTCCCACCCCGACCAACATGCCCCATCTACACTAGTCCCACCCCAACCAACATGCCGCATCTTCACGTCCCACCCTGACCAACATGCCCCATCTACACTAGTCCCACCCCGACCAACATGCCCCATCTACACTAGTCCCACCCCGACCACCATGCCCCATCTACACTAGTCTCACACCGACCAACATTCCCCATCTACACTAGTCCCAGCCCGACCAACATGCCCTATCTGCACTAGTCCCACCCCGATCAACATGCCCATACCTACACTAGTCTCACCCCAACCAACCTGCCCCATCTGCACTTGTGCCACCCCGACCAACATGCCCTATCTACATTAGCCCCACCCCGACCAACATGCCCCATCTACACTAGTCCCACCCCGACCAATATGCCCCATCTACATTAGTCCCACCACGACCAACATGCCCCATCTGCACTAGTCCCACGCCCACCAACCTGCCCAATCTACACTAGTCCCACACCGACCAACATGCCTCATCTCCACTAGTCCCACCCCGACCAACATGCCCCATCTACATTGGTCCCACGCCGAACAACATGCCTCATCTACACTAGTCCCACCCCGACCAACATGCCCCATCTACACCTGTCCTTCCCCGACAAACATGCCCCATGTACACTAGTCCCACCCCGACCAACATGCCGCATCTTCACGTCCCACCCCGACCAACATGCCCCATCTACACTAGTCCCACCCCGACGAACATGCCCCATCTACGCTAGTCCCACCCCACCAATATGCCCCATCTACACTAGACCCACTGCAACCAACATGCCGCATCTACACTAGTACCACCCCGACCAACATAGCCATACCTACACTTGTCACACCATGACCAACATGCCACATCTAGACTTGTGCCATCACGCCCAACATGGCCCATCTACATTAGTCCCACCCCGAACAACATGCCCCATCTACATTTGTCCTTCCCCGACAAACATGCCTCATCTACACTAGTCCCACCCCGACCAACATGCCGCATCTTCAGGTCCCACCCTGACCAACATGCCCCATCTACACTAGTCCCACCCCGACCAACATACACCATCCAAACTAGTCCCTCCGCGACCAACATGCCCCATCTACACTAGTCCCACCCCGACCAACATGCCCCATCTACACTAGTCCCACCCCGACCAACATACACCATCCAAACTAGTCCCTCCGCGACCAACATGCCCCATCTACACTAGTCCCACCCCGACCAACATGCCCCATCTACACTAGTCCCACCCCGACCAACATGCCCCATCTACACTTGCCCCTCCCCGACAAACATGCCCCATCTACACTAGTCCCACCCCAACCAACATGCAGCATCTTCATGTCCCACCCAGACCAACATGCCCCATCTACACTAGTCCCACCCCGACCAACATGCCCGATCTACACTAGACCCACCCCGACCAACATGCCCCATCTACACTAGTCCCACCCCGACCAACATTCCCCATCTACACTAGTCCCAGCCCGACCAGCAAGCCCTATCTGCACTAGTCCCACCCCGAGCAACATGCCCATACCTACACTAGTCTCACCCCAACCAACATGCCCCATCTACACTTGTGCCACCCCGACCAACATGCCCTATCTACATTAGCCCCACCCCGACCAACATGCCCCATCTACACTAGTCCCACCCGACCAACATGCCCCATCTACACTAGTCCCACACCGACCAACATGCCCATACCTACACTAGTCCCACACCGACAACCATGCCCCATCTACACTAGTCCCACCCCGACCAACATTCCCCATCTACACTAGTCCCAGCCCGACCAACATGCCCTATCTGCACTAGTCCCACCCCGATCAACATGCCCATACCTACACTAGTCTCACCCCAACCAACATGCCCCATTTGCACTTGTGCCACCCCGACCAACATGCCCTATCTACATTAGCCCCACCCCGACCAACATGCCCCATCTACACTAGTCCCACCCGACCAATATGCCCCATCTACATTAGTCCCACCACGACCAACATGCCCCATCTGCACTAGTCACACCCCCACCAACCTGCCCAATCTACACTAGTCCCACACCGACCAACATGCCTCATCTCCACTAGTCCCACCCCGACCAACATGCCCCATCTACATTGGTTCCACGCCGAACAACATGCCTCATCTACACTAGTCCCACCCCGACCAACATGCCCCATCTACACTTGTCCTTCCCCGACAAACATGCCCCATCTACACTAGTCCCACCCCGACCAACATGCCGCATCTTCGCGTCCCACCCCGACCAACATGCCCCATCTACACTAGTCCCACCCCGACCAACATGCCCCATCTACGCTAGTCCCACCCCACCAATATGCCCCATCTACACTAGACCCACTGCAATCAACATGCCGCATCTACACTAGTACCATCCCGACCAACATAGCCATACCTACACTTGTCACACCATGACCAACATGCCGCATCGAGACTTGTGCCATCCCGTCCAACAAGCCCCATCTTCATTAGTCCCATCCCGACCAACATGCCCCATCTACATTTGTCCTTCCCCGACAAACATGCCTCATCTACACTAGTCCCACCCCGACCAACATGCCGCATCTTCAGGTCCCACCCTGACCAACATGCCCCATCTACACTAGTCCCACCCCGACCAACATACACCATCCAAACTAGTCCCTCCGCGACCAACATGCCCCATCTACACTAGTCCCACCCCGACCAACATGCCCCATCTACACTAGTCCCACCCCGACCAACATGCCCCATCTACACTTGTCCCTCCCCGACAAACATGCCCCATCTACACTAGTCCCACCCCAACCAACATGCAGCATCTTCACGTCCCACCCCGACCAACATGCCCCATCTACACTAGTCCCAGCCCGACCAGCAAGCCCTATCTGCACTAGTCCCACCCCGAGCAACATGCCCATACCTACACTTGTCTCACCCCAACCAACATGCCCCATCTACACTTGTGCCACCCCGACCAACATGCCATATCTACATTAGTCCCACCCCGACCAACATGCCCCATCTACACTAGTCCCACCCCGACCAACATGCCCATACCTACACTAGTCCCACACCGACAACCATGCCCCATCTACACTAGTCCCACCCCGACCAACATTCCCCATCTACACTAGTCCCAGCCCGACCAACATGCCATATCTGCACTAGTCCCACCCCGATCAACATGCCCATACCTACACTAGTCTCACCCCAACCAACATGCCCCATCTACACTTGTGCCACCCCGACCAACATGCCATATCTACATTAGTCCCACCCCGACCAACATGCCCCATCTACACTAGTCCCACCCCGACCAATATGCCCCATCTACATTAGTCCAACCACGACCACCATGCGCATCTTCACTAGTCCCACCCCCACCAACCTGCCCCATCTATACTAGTCCCACCCCGTCCAACATGCCTCATCTACACTAGTCCCACCCCGACCAACATGCCCATACATACACTGGACCCACCTGACCAACATGCCCCATCTACACTGGGCCCACACCTATCAACATGCCCCATCTACACTGGTCCCACCCCGTCCAACATGCCCCATCCTCACCAGTCCCACCCCGACCAACATGCCCCATCTACATCTACATTAGTCCCACCCTGACCAACATGCCCTATCTACACTAGTCCCACTACGACCAACATGCCCCATCTACACTAGTCCCACACTGACCAACATGCCCATACCTACACTAGTCCCACCCCGACCAGTATGCCCCATCTACACTAGACACACCGCAATCAACATGCCCCATCTACACTAGTCCCACACCGACCAACATAGCCATATCTACACTAGTCCCACCATGACTAACATGCCCCATCTACACTAGTGCCAACCCGACCAACCAGCCCCATCTACACTAGTCCCACCCCGACCAACATGCCCCATCTACACATGTCCCACCCCGACCAACATGCCCCATCTGCACTAGTCCCACCCTGACCAACATGCCCCCATCTACACCAGTCCCACCCGGACCGACATGCCCCATCTACACTAATCCCACCCGACCGACGTGCCCCTACTACACTAGTCACACCCCGAACAAAATGCCCCATCTACACTAGTCCCACACCGACCAACATGCCCCATCTACACTAGTCCCACATTGACCAACATGCCCATACCTACACTAGTCCCACCCCGACCAACATGCCCCATCTACACTAGTCCCACCCCGACCTACATGCCCCATCTTCACTAGTCCCACCCGGACCAACATGCCCCATCAACACTAGTCCCACCCCGACCTACATGCCCCATCTTCACTAGTCCCACCCGGACCAACATGCCCCATCAACACTAGTCCCACCCCAACCAACGTGCCCCATCTACAACAGTCCCACCTCGACCAACATGCCCCATCTACACTAGTCACAACCCAACCACCATGCCCCATCGACACTAGTCCCATCCCGACCACCATGCCCCATCTACACTAGTCCCACCCAGCCCAACATGCCGCATCTGCACTAGTCGCACCCCCAACAACATGCCCCAACTGCAGTAGTCCCACCCCGACCAACATGCCCCACCTGTACTCGTCCAACCACCACCAAACTGCCCCACCCACACCAGTCCCACCTCGACCAACATGCCCCTTCTGCACTAGTCCCAACCCGACCAACATGACCCATCTGCACTAGGCCCACCCCTATCAACATGCCCCATCTACACTAGTCCCACCCCGACCGACATGCCCCATCTGCACTAGGCCCACCCCTATCAACATGCCCCATCTACACTAGTCCCACCCACACCAACCTGCCCCATCTACACTAGTCCCACCCCGACCAGCCTGCCCCATCTACACTAGTCCCACCCCGACCAACATGCCCATACATACACTGGACCCACCTGACCAACATGCCCCATCTACACTAGGCCCACCCCTATCAACATGCCCCATCTACACTAGTCCCACCCGACCAACATGCTCATACCTACAGTAGTCCACCCCGACCAACATGCCCCATCTACATCTACATTAGTCCCACCCCGACCAACATGCCCTATCTACACTAGTCCCACTACGACCAACATACCCCATCTAAACTAGTGCCACCGCAACCAATGTGCCCCATCTGCATCTACATTAGTCCACCCCGACCAACATGCCCCATCTACATCTACATTAGTCCCACCCCGACCAACATGCCCTATCTACATTAGTCCCACCCCGACCAACATGCCCTATCTACACTAGTCCCATCCCGACCAACATGCCCCATCTACACTAGTCCCACTCCGACCAACATGCCCGATTTTCACCATTCCCACCCGACCAACATGCCCATACCTACACTAGTCCCACCCCGACCAACATGCCCCATCTGCGCTAGTCCCACCCTGACCAACATGCCCCATCTACACTTAAACCACCCTAACCAACATGCGCCATCGACACTTGTCACACCCCGACCAACACGTCCCATCTACACTCGTCCCACATCGACCAACATGCACCCATCTACATCAGGCCCACCCGGACCGACATGCCCCAACTACAAAAGTCCCACACGGACCGCCGTGCCCCATCTACGCGCCCCACCCCGACCGACGTGCCCCATGTACACTAGGCCCACCCGACCGACGTGCCCCAAATACACTAGTCCCACCCCGACCAACATGCTCATACCTACAGCAGTCCCACCCCGACCAACATGCCTCATCCACACTAGTCCCACCGCGACCAACATGCCCCATCTACATTAGTCCCACTCCGACCAACATGCTCATACCTACACCCCGACCAACATGGCCCATCTACACTTGTCCCACCACGACCAACATGCCTCATCCACACTAGCCCCACTCCGACCAACATGCCGCATCTACGCTAGTCCCACCGCACCAATATGCCCCATCTACACTAGACCCACTGCAACCAAAATGCCGCATCTACACTAGTACCACCCCGACCAACATAGCGATACCTACACTTGTCCCACCCTGACCAACATGCCGCATCTAGACTTGTGCCATTCCGCCCAACATGCTCCATCTACATTAATCCCACCCCGACCAACATGCCCCAACTACATTAGTCCCTCCCCGACCAACATGCCCTATCTACACTAGGCCCACTCCGACCAACAAGCCCCATCTAAACTACTCCCACCCTGACCAACATGCCCATACCTACACTAGTCCCACCCCGACCAATATGCCTCATCTACACTAGACCCACCGCAACCAATATGCCCCATCTACAGTACTACCACCCCGACCAACATTGCCCCATCTACACTAGTCCCAGCCCGACAAACATGCCCCAGCTACACTAGTCCCACCCCGAACAACATGCCCCACCTGTACTAGTCCCTCCACCACCAACCTGCCCCAACTACACCAGTTCCACCCCGACCAACATGCCCCTTCTGCACTAGTCCCAACCCGACCAACATACCCCGTCTACACTAGTCCCACCCGGATCGACATGCCCCAACTACACCAGCCCCTCCCGAACCGACGTGCCCCATCTACACCAGTCCCACCCCGACCGACGTGCCCCACTACACTACTCCCACCCCGACCAACATGCCCCATCTACACTAGTCCCACCCCGACCAACATGCCCCATCTACACTAGTCCCACCCCGACCAACATCCCCATCTACTCTGGTCCCACGCCGAACAACATGCCCTATCTACACTAGTCCCACTACGACCAACATGCCCCATCAAAACTAGTCCCACCCTGACCAACATTCCCATACCTACACTAGTTCTACCCGGACCGACGTGCCCCTACTACACTAGTCCGACCCCGATCAACATGCCCCATCTACACTTGTCCCTCCCCGACTAACATGCCCCATCTACACTAGTCCCACCCCGACCAACATGCCCCATCTACACTAGTCCCAGCCCGACCAACATGCCCTATCTGCACTATTCCCACCCCGACCAACATGCCCATACCTACACTATTCTCAGCCCAAACAACATGGCCCATCTACACTTGTCCCATCCCGACCAACATGCCCTATCTGCATTAGTCCCACCCCGACCAACATGCCCCATCTACACTCGTCCCACCCCGACCAATATGACCCATCTACATTAGTCCCACCACGACCAACATGCCCCATCTGCACTAGTCCCACTCCCACCAATCTGCCCCGTTTACACTAGTCCCACCCCGACCAACATGCCCCATCTACACTAGTACCCACCCCGCCCAACATGCCCATACATACACTGGACCCAACTGACCAACATGCCCATCTACACTAGTCCCACAAATACCAACATAGTCATACCTACACTAGTCCCACCCTGACTAACATGCCCCATCTTCACTAGTCCCACCCCGACCAACATGGCCCATCTACACTTGTCCCACCCCGACCAACATGCCCCATCTACACTAGTCCCACCCCGACCAACATGCCCCATCCTCACCAGTCCCACACCGACCAACATGCCCCATCTACATCTACATTAGTCCCACTACGACCAACATGCCCCATCTACACTAGTCCCACACTGAACAACATGCCCATACCTACACTAGTCCCCCCCAGACCAATATGCCCCATCTACATTAGACCTACCGCAACCAACATGCCCCATCTACACTAGTCCCACACCGACCAACAAAGCCATACCTACACTAGTCCCACCCTGACTAACATGCCCCATCTTCACTAGTCCCACCCCGACCAACATGGCCCATCTACACTTGTCCCACCCCGACCAACATGCCCCATCTACACTAGTCCCACCCCGACCAACATGCCCCATCTACACTATAACCACCCTAACCAACATACGCCATCGACACTTGCCCCACCCCGACCAACACGTCCCATCTACACTAGTCCCACCCCGATCAACATGCACCCATCTACACCAGGCCCACCCGGACCGAAATGCCCCAACTACAAAAGTCCCTTACGGACCGACGTGCCCCATCTACACGCCCCACCCCGACCGACGTGCCCCATGTACACTAGTCCCACCCGACCGACGTGCCCCAACTACACTAGTCCCACTCCGACCAACAGGCTCATACCTACAGCAGTCCCACCCCGACCAACATGCCCCATCTACACTAGTCCCACGCCGACCAACATGCCCATACCTACACTAGTCCCACCCCGACCAACATCCTCATCTACACTGGTCCCACGCCGAACAACATGCCCCATCTACACTAGTCCCACGCCGACCAACATGCCCATACCCACACTAGTCCCACCCCGACCAACATGCCTCAAGCACAATAGTCCCACCCCGACCAACATGCCCCATCCACACTAGTCCCACCCCGACCAACATGCGCATACCTACACTAGTCACACCACGACCAACATACCCCATCTACATCTACATTAGTCCCTCCCCGACCAACATGCCCTATCTACACTAGGCCCTCTCCGACCAACAAGCCCCATCTAAACTATTCCCACCCTGACCAACATGCCCATACCTACACTAGTCCCACCCCGACCAATATGCCTCATCTACACTAGACCCACCGCAACCAATATGCCCCATCTACAGTACTACCACCCCGACCAACATTGCCCCATCTACACTAGTCCCAGCCCGACAAACATGCCCCAGCTACACTAGTCCCACCCCGAACAACATGCCCCACCTGTACTAGTCCCTCCCCCACCAACCTGCCCCAACTACACCAGTCTCACCCCGACAAACATGCCCCTTCTGCACTAGTCCCAACCCGACCAACATACCCCGTCTACACTAGTCCCACCCGGATCGACATGCCCCAACTACACCAGCCCCACCCGAACCGACGTGCCCCATCTACACCAGTCCCACCCCGAACGACGTGCCCCACTACACTGCTCCCACCCCGACCAACATGCCCCATCTACACTAGTCCCACCCCGACCAACATGCCCCATCTACACTAGTCCCACCCCGACCAACATCCCCATCTACACTGGTCCCACGCCGAACAACATGCCCTATCTACACTAGTCCCACTCCGACCAACATGCCCCATCAAAACTAGTCCCACCCTGACCAACATGTCCATACCTACACTAGTTCCACCCGGACCGACGTGCCCCTACTACACTAGTCCGACCCCGACCAACATGCCCCATCTACACTTGTCCCTCCGCGACAAACATGCCCCATCTACACTAGTCCCACCCCGACCAACATGCCACATCTTGACGTCCCACCCCGACCAACATGCCCCATCTACACTAGTCCCACCCCGACTAACATGCCCCATCTACACTAGTCCCACCCCGACCAACATGCCCCATCTACACTAGTCCCAGCCCGACCAACTTGCCCTATCTGCACTAGTCCCACCCCGACCAACATGCCCATACCTACACTATTCTCACCCCAAACAACATGACCCATCTACACTTGTCCCATCCCGACCAACATGCCCTATCTGCATTAGTCCCACCCCGACCAACATGCCCCATCTACACTCGTCCCACCCCGACCAATATGACCCATCTACATTAGTCCCACCACGACCAACATGCCCATACATACACTGGACCCAACTGACCAACATGCGCATCTACACTAGGCCCACCTCTATCAACATGCCCCATCTACACTAGTCCCACAAATACCAACATAGTCATACCTACACTAGTCCCACCCTGACTAACATGCCCCATCTTCACTAGTCCCACCCCGACCAACATGGCCCATCTACACTTGTCCCACCCCGACCAACATGCCCCATCTACACTAGTCCCACCCCGACCAACATGCCCCATCCTCACTAGTCCCACACCGACCAACATGCCCCATCTACATCTACATTAGTCCCACTACGACCAACATGCCCCATCTACACTAGTCCCACACTGACCAACATGCCCATACCTACACTAGTCCCCCCCAGACCAATATGCCCCATCTACATTAGACCCACACCGACCAACATAACCATACCTACACTAGTCCCACCCTGACTAACATGCCCCATCTTCACTAGTCCCACCCCGACCAACATGGCCCATCTACACTTGTCCCACCCCGACCAACATGCCCCATCTACACTAGTCCCACCCCGACCAACATGCCCCATCTACACTATAACCACCCTAACCAACATACGCCATCGACACTTGCCCCACCCCGACCAACACGTCCCATCTACACTAGTCCCACCCCGACCAACATGCCCCATCCTCACTAGTCCCACACCGACCAACATGCCCCATCTACATCTACATTAGTCCCACTACGACCAACATGCCCCATCTACACTAGTCCCACACTGACCAACATGCCCATACCTACACTAGTCCCCCCCAGACCAACATGCCCCATCTACACTAGTCCCACACCAACCAACATAACCATACCTACACTAGTCCCACCCTGACTAACATGCCCCATCTTCACTAGTCCCACCCCGACCAACATGGCCCATCTACACTTGTCCCACCCCGACCAACATGCCCCCATCTACACTAGTCCCACCCCGACCAACATGCCCCATCTTCACTAGTCCCACCCTAACCAACATGCCCCATCTACACTAGTACCACCCCGACCAACATGCCCCATCTGTACTAGTCCCACCCGGATCGACATGCCCCAACTACACTAGTCCCACCCAGACCAACGTGCCCCATCTACACCAGTCCCATCCTAACAAACATGCCCCATCTACACTAGTCCCACCCCGACCAACATGCCCCATCTGCACTAGTCCCACTCGGATCGACATGCCCCATATACACTAGTCCCGCCCCGACCACCATACCCCATCGACACTAGTCCCACCCCGACCAACATACCCCATCTACACTAGTCCCACCCCGACCAACATGCCCCATCTACACCAGTCCCACCCCGACCACCATGCCACATCTGCACTAGTCCCACCCCGACAACATGCCCCATCTGCACTAGTCCCACACCGACCAACATGCCCCACCTGTACTAATCCCACCCCCACCAACCTGCCGCACCTACACGGTCCCACCCCGACGAACATTCCCCATCTACACTAATCCCACCCCGACCAACATGCCCCCATCTACACCAGTCCCACCCGGACCGACATGCCCCATCTACACTAGTCCCACCCGGACCGACATGCCCCAACTACAGCAGTCCCACCCGGACCGACGTGCCCCATTTCCACTAGTCCCACCCGACCGACATGCCCCATCTACACCAGTCCCACCCCGACCAATATGTCTCACCACACTAGTCCCACCCCGACCAACATGCCTCATCCACACATGCCCCATCTACACTAGTCCCACCCCAACCAACATGCCCATACCTACACTAGTCCCACCCTGACCAACATGCCTCATCCACACTAGTCCCACCCCGACCAACATGCCCCATCCACACTAGTCCCACGTCGACCAACATGCGCATACCTACACTAGTCCCACACCGACCAACATGCCCCATCTACATCTACATTAGTCCCACCCCGACCAACATGCCCTATCTACACTAGTCCCACTCGGACCAACATGCCCCATCTAAAGTAGTCCCACCCTGCCCAACATGCCCATACCAACACTAGTCCCACCCCGACCAATATGCGCCATCTACACTAGACCCACCGAAACCTGTATTCCTCATCTACACTTGTCGCACCCGACCAACATGCCCCATCTACACTAGTCCCACCCCGACCAACAGATGGCGGCGCGACCGGAGCTCGCAGCGACCTCTCCCAGTGAAAGTTCAGTGTATTCGTGGATTTTTGGAGCGAGTGGTGTGTACGAAGCGTGTGTGTCGGAGGAGTGTGTGTATGTGGTAAGTACGAGCGGCAGGTTTTTTAAAAAATCGGCAGCAAGGCTTCTTGTTGCGACCTTACCTTACGGAGCGTCCTGGTGGAGCTGAGACTACTACGTCGCGTAGGCCCACGGAGGTGCGCAGGCCCACGGAGGCGCGCAGGCCCATGGAGAGCCGCTGCACCCGCACCCGCACCTGGAACAACGCTGGTGGGGAAACATCGCAAGCGGTGTAGTAGAGGGCAGAAGCGGGGGAAACGCGCAGGAGCCTACGCTAGGATAAACGCGAACCCTCACAAACCGGCAGTGCCTACAGTCATGCTGGCAAATGTCCGCTCCCTCGACAACAAGATGGACTACCTCAGAGCGTGGAGAGCCTCCCAACGAAGCGTGAAGAACTGCCGTGTCTACATCCTAACGGAGACCTGGCTGAATCAGAACATCACAGACGCTGCGATCCAGTTGGAGGGACTTATGCTATACAGAGCTGATAGAGTAGCTTCGATAGCTGGTAAGGCAAGGGGAGGGGGGCTGGCTGTGTATGTGAACAGATCATGGTGCCAGGATGCTGTGGGGATTTCCACTTACTGCTCACCCCACGTGGAGCTAATGACTGTGAAATGCCGACCCTTCTACTTACCCAGGGAACTAACAGCTGTCTTCATAACGGCTGTCTATGTACCACCGAGCGCGGACGTGAAGGATGCTATGACAGTGCTCTACAACAACGTCAGTGAGCAGCAGAGGGAACATCCAGATGCTTTCTTCATGGCAGCTGGGGATTTCAACCAGGCAAGTCTCACATCTGTTCTGCCTAAATTCTACCAGCATGTGAACATTGCAACCAGGGGGAAGAACAAACTAGATCTGGTGTACACCAACATTAAAGATGCATATAAAGCAGCCCCCCTCCCCATATCGGCAACTCTGACCACTTAGCGGTCATGTTCACACCTGCATACAGACCCAGGGTGAAACAGGACATGCCAACGGTCAAAGAAGTCAGAACATGGCCACAGGAAGCTACGGCAGCACTACAAGACTGTTTTGAAACCACACAGTGGGCCATTTTCAGAGAGGCAGCAACAGATGACAGTGGCATCAACCTCCAAGAATATACAGAATCCGTCATCGCATACATCAATAAATGTATTGAGGATGTAACGGTGGTAAAACCATCAGGAGGCGTGCCAATCAGAAACCTTGGCTAACCGGGGAAGTGTGTTCCCTACTGAGAATCCGGAATGCGGCATTCAAATCTGGGGACAACGCAGCATACAAACTGGCAAGGGGTAACCTATCCCGGGGGATCATGGAAGCGAAGAGGCTGTACGGACAAAAACTCAATAGCCACTTCGCAAATGACAAAGACACACGTCGCTTGTGGCAGGGATTTCGTACCATCACTGACTACAAGCCCCCCCCCCCCCCCCCCCCCCCCCCCCGCTGCGGATATGCCAAAACAACCCCTCCCTACCAGATGAACTGAACGATTTCTACGCACGGTTTGAGGTTAAAAACAGCACCCAGACACGTGCACTACTGCCATCTCCCAGTGACCAGTCGCTCAGGCTGTCCGCAGCCGCAGTTAAAAAGGCCTTTGCCAGCGTCAATCCACGCAAAGCTGCAGGGCCGGACAACATTCCTGGATGCGTTCTAAGAGACTGTGCCGAGCAACTGAAAGATGTCTTCACAGACATTTTTAACATCTCACTCAGCCAGGCAGTAGTGCCCAACTGTCTTAAGAGTGCCACCATCGTCCCTGTCCCGAAGAAACCAAACCCAGCCTGCCATAATGACTTTCGACCAGTGGCCCTAACACCCATTGTAATGAAGTGTTTTGAGCGACTAGTTATGCAGCACATCAAAAATAGTCTATCTGCCGACCTAGACCCACTGCAGTTCGCCTACAGAGCCAACCGATCCACAGAGGACGCAGTCTCAACAACACTGAACCTCGTATTGTCACATCTCGATCGGAAAAATACCTATGCCAGGATCCTCTTCATAGACTTCAGCTCTGCTTTCAATACAATCATTCCGCAGCAGCTGGTGGAGAAGTTGGAGCTATTGGGGGTTGATGCTGGCACATGCAACTGGGTCCTGAACTTTCTGTCGCAACGGCAGCAAACAGTCAGGGTGGGCAGTAGGACATCAAAAACCATAGCCGTGAGCACTGGCTCACCCCAAGGCTGTGTCCTAAGCCCCCTTCTGTTTAGTCTGCTGACACACGACTGTACTGCCAGACTCAATAACAACTTCATCAACAAGTTCGCTGATGACACAACAGTGGTGGGTCTCATCAGTGACAATGATGAATCGGCGTACAGGATGGAGGTGGAGCTGCTCACAGGTTGGTGCAAATCCCACAACCTCATTCTTAACGTGGGAAAAACTAAGGAGATGGTGGTTGACTTCAGGAGGGCGGGGAAACAACACCATACACCTCTGCACATCGACGGAGCTGATGTGGAAAGGGTCAGCAGCATGAAGTTCCTAGGACTACATCCGTCTGATGACCTGACGTCCACGGCCAACACCACAGCTCTGGTCAAAAGAGCCCAGCAGCGACTTCACCCTCTCCGAAGACTACGTAAAGCAGGCCTCCCCACTACACACCTACGGACTTTTTATAGGGGGACTGTCGAGAGCACATTGACCTACGGCATCACTTCCTGGTTCGGGAGTTGCAAGGCGTACGAACGGCACCAACTAGACAGGATAGTGAAGACCGCCAGCAGGATTATTGGTGCTCCACTCCCCTTCCTGCTGGACATATACAGGAAGAGATGTATCAGCAGAGCCATCTCCATCATCAAAGACCCTTACCACCCATCGCATGACATTTTCTCCATCCTGCTGTAAAGAATTCTCAACAACACTTTGTCTTAACTGTAGCTTTTATTAACTGTTCACATATTTGCTATACTAGCTGTACGTGGTCTGTCACTGGAGCTAGAGAGAGAGACCCCAGGGAGGGAACATGCAATTATACACCTAATAAGGGGAGTGGTTAAGGGTGGTGAGGTCACTATGTTAAAGGCACATGCACTGGCCATCTACATCCTTCCTCTTGGAACAAAGCAATATAACAGTGACAGGGCGACCACGTCTCATGCGCTATAAGCAGGCATACAATGATTACAGAGCTAAGCAAAATCCCCGTAGCGAACAGGCGGCTTGACCAGCCTGCCTGACCGGGTGCGAAGCTCGCCACCTCCTCCCCCTGCAGGAACAAGAGCAGCCGGGGCCGGGGCCGGGGCAGGCGAGCGAACCGGGGATACAGGGGGAGAAGAGGCAGGAGAAGACCCACCCGCCGGCGGGGTAGAGGGAGAACGAGGGCTGGGAGGCGGAGAGGGGGGCTTAATCAACGGCGAAGGGAGGGATCTGGGCATCTGCGGAACGGCAGGAGCGGAAACAGACAAGGGAGGGGAGAAGGGGGCAGCAGGCGGAGGTCGGGGCTCGTTAACGAGCAGCAGATGCTGGCGGGAACGGCAGTAGATGACCCCGTCGTGGTCCACCAAGTAAGACCGCGGTGAGCCGGCATCACCGACCACCGTGGCGAGCTTGTAGTGGCCAGAGGCAGTCTGCATCCGGACGATCTGGCCGGGAAACAGGGGCGGCAGGGGGCGGCAGGACTGGTCGTGGGAGCGCTTCTGCGAGTCATGCTTGGTGGTGATACGCTCCTGGACAGTAGCAGGGGGGAGAACAGAGGGAACAAGGGATTGCTGGGCAACAGGGAGGGGGGGGCGAGTTTTGCGAGACAGCAGTCGTTGTGCCGGCGAACCCAGGGCAGGTTCGCGGGAGATGTTGCGGAGATTAAGTAGGGCCAGGTGGAAGTCCGACTTGGACAGCCGACAGTGCTCCAGCAAACCCTTAGCACTGCGGACTGCACGCTCCGCCAGGCCGTTGCTTTGCGGGTACTCAGGGCTGCTGGTAAAATGTTTAAAGTTCCAATGAGAAGCGAAACGCTGGAACTCGGCACTGGTGAACTGGCTGCCGTTGTCGGATTGGAGGCGAGCAGGGGAGCCAAACGTGGCAAAGTGGCGACGCAGCCTCCCGATGACAGCCGAGGAGGAAAGGGAGTGGAGTTGGTCGACCTCAAACCAGTTGGAATAGGAGTCGACGAGGACCAGGAAGTGTTTCCCACGCCACTCGAAATTGTCAGTAGCGACCGCCGTCCAGGGGAGATCAGGGGCAGGTTGTTGCAGCAGCGGCTGACGTTGTTGATGTGGGGCCAGGCTGTTGCAAGAATGGCAAGCAGAGACCCACTCCAGGATGTCGTTGGCCATGCTGGGCCAGTAGAACTGGCCCTGGGCGCTGGACAGAGTGGCCTCGGCCCCAGGATGACCGTTGTGGGCAGACTGGAAATAGGCAACCCTCAGTGACTCGGGCACTACGACCTTGTGCCCCTTAACCACCACGCCGTCGTGCAGGACGAGCTCATCGCGGACCAGGAAGTATGGGACTACACTGGCCGGCAAGGAGGAGCGGCGTTCAGGCCAACCCTGGATGATGATGTCGGACAGTAGCTGCAGGGTAGGAACCTTGGCAGTGTGGGAGACGAGGGACTGCATCTGCTTGGAAGGCACAAAGTTGACATTAAGCACCATTAGGTCCGACGACTCGTAGGGGTGGCGGGCAGAGGAAGGCAGAGGGGCGCGGGACAGTGTGTCGGCAACGAACATGTCTTTGCCTTTTCGGTAAACGATGGTAAAAGTAAACCGTTGCAGCTGCAACATCACACGCTGCAGCCTGGAGGAAGCAGCGTGGATCGGCTTGTTAAGAATGGTTACTAGCGGCTGGTGATCCGTTTCAATCGTGAAGGTGTTGCCCAGAATGTAGTCCTTGAATCTCGAGCAAGCAAAAACCACAGCAAGGAGTTCTTTTTCAATTTGAGCGTGGCGCTGCTCGGCAGGGGTCATGGTGCGGGACGCATAGGAAACGGGCAGCTGCTGACCGTCGTGGAGCTGCATGCAAGCGGCGCCGAGGCCAAACTTGGAAGCGTCACAGGTGAGAACAATGGGGTGCTGTAGGTCAAAAAACTTGAGTGTGGGGGTACTGACCAGTCGGGACTTCAGGACGTCAAAGGCGCGTTGGTGTTGCGGGAAACAAGCCCAGGCAGTGTCCTTTTTGATGAGCTCCCTCAGGGGCGCACTCAGTTCGGTGAGGTCGGGGATAAACTTCCCCAGGTAGTTCACCATGCCCAGGAAACGCTGCAGAGCGGGCACATCGGTAGGAGGGTTAGCAACCAAAGCATGAGAGTCTAGAAGCGAAAACACGCTGGCCTCCCCTTCGGAGGAACTGATATCAGAAAGGGTGAGATCATCAGGCAGGTGCTCTGAGACAGTACTATCAGCCTGAGCAAGGTTGACCGGCACTCTCCGAAAAGGGGGGGCTTGATCCCCGCGGGCTCGGCAGGCTGCAGAAAAATGATTTAGCTTTCTGCAGAAATTGCAGGTCTTCCCCAGGGCAGGGCACACGTTGAATTGATGGGTAGCAAAGTTGCAGTTGGGGCAGCGGCGGGCGACTCCGGACCTGGGTGGGGGTGGACCCTGTTGTCGCCGCGGGGCAACGTTTCTTGGGCGGCCGGTGGCAGAGGCTAAGTCGACATGAGTGTCCTCTGGTGGCAGGGTAGAGGCGACAGCTTCAGCCATGAGTGCAGCGTGTAGAGCCGCATCCAGAGAAAGTTCGGGCATTCTGAGAAGTTCTGCTCTCAGTTTGGTATCGCGGAGGCCGTATACAAGGATATCACGAGTCAGCTGCTCGGGGGTCAGGGCATCAAGGCGGCAGCGCCGAGCCAGGTGCCTCAACGCGGCGATGTAGTTAGTGACGGACTCGTCAGCGCTCTGCCGACGGCCAAACATTTTGTAACGCTCCAAAATAGAGTTGGTGGGAACATCACACAAGGCAGTGAACTTAGCAATGAGACATACCGGATCGAGGGCACTCTCACCAGCAGCATACACAAACGACTCGGACCGTTCCAGGGCGTCGGGACCGGCCAAGTTGAGGAGCAGAGATGCACGCGTCTCAGCGGTGGCAGCAGGTGGGCGATGGTCACATAATGCTGAAAATCACGTCGGAAGACATCCCATCGATGGGCAATGTCCCCATCGAATACAAGCGGGTCGGGCTTGCGGCACGAGTTTGCCATGGCACGAGGGAAGGAAACAGGATAAGGGTACTGGGGTATAAACTAAAAGAAAACCGGCAAACAGAAGGCGCAGGGTCTCACAGCTGAGACACCATGTAAAGAAGTCTCAACAACACTTTGTCTTAACTGTAGCTTTTATTAACTGTTCACATATTTGCTATACTAGTTGTACGTGGTCTGTCACTGGAGCTAGAGAGAGAGACCCCAGGGAGGGAACATGCAATTATACACCTAATAAGGGGAGTGGTTAAGGGTGGTGAGGTCACTATGTTAAAGGCACATGCACTAGCCATCTACGCCTGCCATCTGGGAAGAGGTACAGGAGCATTAGGTGCAAAACCAGCAGGATGCTCCTCAGCTTCTTCCCACAGGCTATAAGACTGCTAAATGGACTTTGCCCCCTGCCAAGTATCGGGCACAAACACCCACACTGCAGCAGAGCCACTGTTGTGCCGCTGCCGGTCGGAACGCCTGTTGAATGTTTAGTAGAGTGTTAAATTTGTTCATGATACATGTATTTTTTTTTATTTCTATTTATTTTTCATGCACACTGAATGGACACTGGTTCAGCAACGTTTTTTTGTTTCCTCTGGGTATGCGAATACTCAGGAAATGACAATAAAGATATACAATACAATACAATACAATACAATGCCCCATCTGCACTAGTCCCACCCGGATCGACATGCCCCAACTACATTAGTCCCACCCAGACCAACGTGCCCCATCTACACCAGTCCCACCCCGACCAAGTAGCCACATATACACTAGTCCCACCCCGACCACCATGCCCCATCGACACTAGTCCCACCCCGACAACATGCCCCATCTACACTAGTCCCACCCCGACCAACATGCCCCATCTACACTAGTCCCACCCCGACCACCATGCCACATCTGCACTAGTCCCACCCCGACCAACATGCCCCATCTGCACTAGTCCCACACCGACCAACATGCCCCACCTGTACTAATCCCACCCCCACCAACCTGCCCCACCTACACCAGTCCCACCCCGACCAACATGCCCCATCTACAATAATCCCACTCCGACCAACATGCCCCCATCTACACCAGTCCCACCCGGACCGACATGCCCCAACTACACCAGTCCCACCCGGACCGACGTGCCCCATCTACACTAGTCCCACCCGACCGACATGCCCCATCTACACCAGTCCCAACCCGACCAATATGTCTCATCCACACTAGTCCCACCCCGACCAACATGCCTCATCCACACATGCCCCATCTACACTAGTCCCACCCCAACCAACATGCGCATACCTACATTAGTCCCACCCCGACCAACATGCCCTATCTACACTAGTCCCACTCGGACCAACATGACCAACATGACATAAACTAGTTCCACCCTGCCCAACATGCCCATACCAACACTAGTCCCACCCCGACCAATATGCCCCATCTACACTAGACCCACCGAAGCCAATATGCCCCATCTACACTTGTCGCACCCGACCAACATGCCCCATCTACACTAGTCACACCCCGCCCAACATGCCCCATCTACACTAGTCCCCCCCCCCGACCAACATGCCCCATCTACACTAGTCCCACCCCGACCAACATGTACCATCTACAATAGTCCCACCCCAACCAACATGCCCCATCTATACTAGTCCCACCCCGACCAACATGCCCCATCAACACTAGTCCCACCCCGACCAACATGCCGCATGTTCACTTGTCCCACCCCGACCAACATGCTCCATCTACACTAGACCCACCGCAACCAACATGTCCCATCTACACTTGTACCTCCCCGACCAACATGCCCCATCTACACTTGTCCCACTCCGACCAACATGCCCCATTTTCACTAGTCCCACCCCGACCAACATGCCCATACCTACACTAGTCCCACCCCGACCACTATGCCCCATCTACACTAGACCAACCGCAACCAATATGCCCCATCTACACTACTACCACCCCGACCAACATAGCCATACCTACACTAGTCCCACCCTGACCAACATGCCCATACCGACACTATTCCCACCCCGACCAACATGCCCCATCTACACTAGGCCCACCCCGACCAACATGCCACTTCTACACCAGTCCCACCCCGACCAACATGCCCCATCTACACCAGTCCCACCCGGACCGACATGCCCCAACTACACCAGTCCCACCCTGACCGACATGCCCCATCTACACTTGTACCTCCCCGACCAACATGTCCCATCTGCACTAGTCCCACTCCGACCAACATGCCCCATTTTAACTAGTCCCACCCGACCAACATGACCATACCTACACTAGTCCCACCCCGACGAACATGCCCCATCTACACGTCTCATCCCGACCAACATGCCCCATCTGCACTAGTCCCACCCTCCATACCTACACTAGTCCCACCTTGACCAACATGCTCCATCCACACTAGTCCCGCTCCGACCAACATGCCCCATCTACACTATAACCACCCTAACCAACATGCGCCATTGACACTTGACCCACCCCGACCAACATGCCCCATCTACACTAGTACCACCCCTACCAACATGCCCCATCTACAGTATCCCACCCCAAACAAAATCCCCCATCTACACAAGGGCCACTCCTACCAACATGCTCAATCTACACTAGTCCCACCCCGACCAACATGCCCCATCTACACTAGTCCCACCCCGACCAACATGCCCCATCTACATTAGTCCCACCCGGACCGACATGCCCCAACTACACCAGTCCCACCCGGACCGACGTGCCCCATCTACACCAGTCCCACCCTGATCGACGTGCCCCATCTACACTACTCCCACCCGACCGACGTGCCCCAACTACACTAGTCCCACCCCGACCAACATGCCCCACCTACACTAGTCCCACTCCGACCAACATGCTCATACCTACAGTAGTCCCACCCCGACCAACATGCCGCATCCACACTGGTCCCACCCCGACCAACATGCCCCATCTACACTAGTCCCACTCCGACCAACATGCCCAAACCTACACTAGTCCCACCCCGACCAACATCCCCATCTGCACTGGTCCCACGCCGAACAACATGCGCCATCTACACTAGTCCCACACCGACCAACATGCCCATACCTACACTAGTCCCACCCCGACCAACATGCCTCATCCACACTAGTCCCACCCCGACCAACATGCCCCAGCTACACTAGTTCCACCCCGACCAACATGCCCCATCTACATCTACATTAGTCCCACCTCGACCAACATGCCCTATCTACACTAGTCCAACTCCGACCAACATGCCCCATCTACACTATTCCCACCCCGACCAACATAGCCATACATACACTAGTCCCACCCCGACAACATGCCCCATGTAGACTTGTGCCACTCTGACCAATATGCCCCATCTACACTAGTCCCACCCCGACCAACATGCCCCATCTACACTTGTCCCTCCCCCAACAAACATGCCCCATCTACACTAGTCCCACCCCGACCAACATGCCCCATCTACACTAGGCTCACCCCGACCAACATGCCGCATCTACGCTAGTCCCACCCCGACCAACATGCCCCATATACACGAGTCCCACCCCGACCAACATGCCCCATCTACACTAGGCGCACCCCGACCAACATGCCCCAACTACGCTAGTCCCACCCCGACCAACATGCGCCATCTACTCTAGTCCCACCCCGACCAACATGCCCCATCTACGCTAGTCCCACCCCGACCAACATGCCCCATCTACACTAGTCCCACCCCGACCGACATGCCCCATCTACACTAGGCCCACCCCGACCAACATGCCACTTCACCACAATGTGTTGTACTTCCGGTGGCGCTGGTGCCAGCAGCCTCCACCTACAGCCCGGTATCTTTTTGTTTTTTGTTTATTTAGTTATGTAAAAGTGTGTTTTTTTGTGGGTTTTTTTGTGTTTTTATGTGGGATGAGAGGGCACGGTGCGGGGGTACCGTCCTTCAGCCGCTTCCTGGTGAGGACGCGTTTATTATTCGAGTCGCGTCCTCGCCCCCCCTCCCCCCACAGCGGCCTACCTACCTGGATTGTCGCGGCCTTCCTGCCGGGATCGACCGGAATTCCAGCAGCGGCGGGACAGCGCTGAAACATCGCGGGGCTGGCGACGCCTTACCGGGGGTCGCCGTCTGGACCTGCTGCACCGACATCCTGGAGCTGCGGTTTGCGGAGATCCCAACGCGGGCGGCGCTGATCAACAGCGCAGGGTCCTGCGACTCTGCCCGGCTCGGCCTGCGGACTCAGGAGCTGCAGACTCCGGCAGCGGGAGGCGGCTGATCGGGAGGTCCGGGCCACTGAGGAGGAGGATGCTCACCGTCGGGGATCGGCGTCGGCGTTCCACCAGCCCGGCGTGTGGGCCTGAACATCGGGCCACCCGGGGCGGCGACTGCGGGTGCTCGAAGGCCCCGACCATGCATGAAGACGGAGGGGAGGCTGGCTGGACTATGGTGCCATCCTCACCTTGGTGCCATTTATGTGATGTTGTGTCGTGGACTTTCCGTGTTTGTGCTTTTTTTTTATTAATTCAATTTCAATTTTATTTTTAATATGTTTTATTATTTATTTATTATTATTTTTATTTTTTTATGATACTGCCTGTAAGGGAAATTCATTTCGTTGTCTCAAATTGAGACAATGACAATAAATTTGAATACAATACAATACAATACAACGCACTCTAAACCTCTCTTAACCGTTCTAAACCTCTTGATACCCATCGAAATCCCTCTTAACTCTTTCTAAACACCTCTAACACCTCTGAGTCCCACTAAACCGCTCTAAACCACTCTGTCCCTCTCAGCTCATCGTCCCCTAAACCTCCAAATTTAATTTTGTTACCATGGATAACCATGGTAACAAAATTAAACAAAATCACCATACCGAACAGGCGGCTTGCTGACACGGCCCGAGCGCGTATGGACCAACCCTTCCCCCCCCCCCCCCCCCCCCTCACCAGAAAGAGCAGAGGACTCCGGCAAACCCGGAGGCGACGAAGCCGTAGGAGAAACAGAAAACGGCGGTGGGAGACAAACGTGCAGGAGGGGTCGGAAAATGGTTAGCAACAGGCGTCCGACGCGGCGGTGAACAAAGCAGGCGAGGGGTCTGGGGCATGCAGGGGCCGGTAACGGGATCAGCAGCGGACGGCTGGAACTGCAGCGGGAGCGGCTGCTGTACTGCAAGCAGGTGCTGACGACTTCTGCGGTAAACAGTCCCTTCAAAGTCCACAAGATACGAACGAGGCGCGTCGGCAACGTCAACCGCGGTGGCCAGACGGGAATATCCACTAGCAGTCCCCCTGCCCCCTCTGGAGGACATTGGCCACTCCAGTTGCCGCAGCAGGACCTGTAATAGCGTGAAAGACATTACACATCCTTGTCACCACCTTTTCACACTGTTGCTCTCAGGAAAAAGGTACAGGTCGCTAAAGTCACGCACTGCCAGACTCAAGAACAGCTTTTACCCATCAGCAATCTTGGAACAGAACTCTGTCTCGGGAGCGGGTTATGGGGAAGGAGGGGGAGTGGGAGAGTGTTAATTTATGTAAATGTGAATCCATGGGTGGGTTTGGGGAAGGAGTGAGTGTAAAAAGTATGAGTATGTGAATGTTTGAAGTTCTTTTAAACGGAGAGACACAGTAATCTCGTTGTATGTGACACATGCAATGACATTAATTCATTCTGATTCTGATTCTGATTCAGTCTGTAGACGAACGGCCTGTCCAGGCAGCAGAGGCTTGAGTGGTTTGCACGATCTATCATGTAACCGTCGTTGGATGTCGTGCTTTTCCTGAATGCACGTCTGGACGGATGCAGGATCCATCACTTGAGGCAGCAGCTGATGTTGTGCAATCGGAATCGGTGGGCTAGTCGTTCTGGACATCAGCCGCTGGGCAGGAGATCCCAGGGCTGCGTCCCTGGAAATGTTCCTCAGTTTCAGGAGGTCGAGGTAAAAGTCGGAATTCGCCAGGCGCGCTTGCTCCATTAACAGCTTTGCACTCCGGGCAGCCCGCGCATCAAGTCTGTTACTCTGCGGGTACTCAGAGCTGCTCGCTGGAGCTGCATCATCATTCGCTGCAGCCTGGCAGGTACGACATGGGTCGGCTTGTTCAGGATCGTCACCAGTGGCTGGAGGTCAGTCTCAACCGTGAAAGAGTTCCCGAAAAGAAAGTCTTTGAACTTAGAGCAGGCGAAAACGACAACAAGCAGCTCCTTTTCTATCTGAGCGTAGCGTTGATCGGTGTCGGTCATGGTACGAGAGGCATAGGAGACAGGGAGCAGGGAGCCATCGGCAGTGGACTGTAGGCAGGCTGCACCGAGCCCGAATCGCGAGGCGTCACAGGTGACAGTAATGGGGCGCTTCAGGTCGAAAAACGTCAGAGTAGGAGTGCTGATCATCTTAGAATTTAAAGTATCAAAAGCCTGCTGGTGCTGCGGGAACCAGGACCAGGCGGTGTCTTTTCTAGTCAGCTGTCGCAGGGACGAGCTCAGTTCGCTGTGGTTGGGTATACATTTCCCAAGATAGTTCACCATACCCAGGAAACGCTGTAGACCAAGCACGTCGGTGGGGGCCGGCATCTCGGTGATAACGGCAGCTTTCAAAGGATCGGGCTTGAGTCCGGCAGGAGTGAATACATGGCCAACGTAAGTGACCTCGGACACCCGGAACCTGCACTTCTTAGGGTTATGCTTGAAGTTGATCTGTCGTGCCCGCTCCAGGACACAGCGTAGGTTCTGGTCGTGCTCCACCACGTTTTTCCCGTAGACCAGGATATTATTAACAATGATAGCGCACGGCAGGCCAGCGGACAGCTGTTCCTTGGTCCTCTGGGACACCTCGCTGGCAGAGTTGATGCCGAATGGCATTCGCAAGAACTTGAATCTGCCGAACGTTGTCGAATACGTGGTCAGATCCGATTACCCCTTGTCTAGCGGTATCGGCCAAAACGAACTCTTAGCGTCGAGGACAGAGAAGACGGCGGTCTGTCCGACCTGAGCTGCAACATCATTAACCGTCCTCATGGGGTAGTGGGGGCGCCTGATGACAAGGTTCAAGTCTTTAGGGTTGATGCACACACGGATTTTATTGTTGTTGTTTTATAACGTGGCAACCATGGTGGACACCCACTCGGTGGGTTCGCTGACCGCTTCTAGGACTCGACTGTCCTTCATGGCGTGAGACACCTGCTACCATAGGATCAGTGGCAATTTTGTAGGTGATGGACAGCTTGCCCAGTTCGTCATTAAACAGGTCGGGGTATTCCTTTATCGGGTCTACCGATATAATCACCGTGTGGACCGTTCAGTCGAACGACACCAGTCCCAGATCCTGACATGCCTGGTTGCCCAACAGAGTCACACAGTCAGAGTTCAAAAGATAAAAGGTCAAGGCACGCGTTGTTTTTTTAGCACACAAGTGAAAGTAGCTTTACCCAGCGTTCTCAGCACCTCGCCCCCGTAGGCATGCAGAGTGGAGCGGTCTGCCATCAGGAGCTCATTATTGCATATCTTCTTGAAAAGGCTTATTGACATTACATTGACCTTCGCCCCCCGTGTCGAGCTTAGCGTGAAAATCGGAATTGTTGAGAGTTATCAGAACTGGTGGATCGGGTAGCCGGCCAGGTGCATGAAGGAGTGAGTACACACTTGCCTCTTCTTGCGAATTAATTGGATCGGCAGCGTGGGCAGCGTCGAGCAAGGACGGACAGTCATACTTGTTATCAACTTGCAACAGCATGTTTATGCTTATGGAACTTTCCCACGAGAACGGCAGGCAGCAGAGAAATGGTTTAACTTCTTCCAATAGTTGCAGGCTTTATGGTAGGCAGGGCATGGCGACTGCCTGAGGTGCATATAGTTGCAGATCCAGCATTTGGGGGGATCACCGTCAGATGCGGGGCTGGCCCATGGCACGAATTTCGTGTTATCCATTCGAGGTCCGATTGATAGATTTAGTGTCCGAGTCCCGCTGACTGTCTGGCGGGTCAATGTCCTCAGCCATTCTGCAGGCATGTATAGCTTCATTTAAAGTCAGATCGGGTTTGCGGAGGAGCTTCGATCTCAGTTTCTGATCGAGCACCCCCGTCAGCAAAATGTCTCTAGTTAGCTGGTCCTTCATTGCTTCGAACCGGCACCTCTGGGCTAGGTAACGTAAATCAGGGATTAAGCACTCCACAGGCTCATCGGGCAACTATTTGCGAGTAAAACATCGCATCGTTTCTAAAATATGATTAGAGGGCAGGTCACAAATCTCCCTGAAAATGCGCAGTAGGACGGCTGGGTCGTCGGCAGTTTCAATGGGTATCAGTACCTGATCGTCGGCACCCAGGACCGCTGGGGCGTAACTGAAAGTTTTCGCTCTTCTCATGGCGTCGGGGCCGGCAAGGTTGAGAAGAAGAGAGGCTTTGACTTCATCGGGTTCGTTCCGATCTGCGATATTCACGTAGTGGCGGTAGTCCAGTTCGAAAGTAGCCCAGCGCACCGCGATGTCCGAATCGAAGATGAGCTGAGCAGGCTTTCGGCATGAGGAAGCCATCGTCAAAATGAAAATAAAAACTTAGCAAAATAAATAAAACCGGTAAACAGGAGTTGTCTCTAGCTGACACCATGTACATGAGCCATTACACACGTGTAACTTTATAACAGTTTTTAATAAGGATACAGAGTTAAACGATACACGAATAGTCACTGACCCCAGTCTGCTACTGTACTGCGTAGAAGGAGACGCAGGCGTTATTATAAATGATACCTAAGGCGGGGTTAGTGGTGCTGAGGGAGCTATATGATTGGTTGCATGCATAAACTATCTACAGGTGGAAACCGATGATGTCGGAGAAAATCCACGCACTCAGCGGGAGAACATAGAAACTCCGTACATACAACACTCTTGGTCGGTATTGAACCCGTGGCTGGCGCTGTAAAGCAGCACCTCTACCGCTGTGCCACCGTGTTGGATAGCTTTATCTGAGAAACACTGATATAACATATGTGGTTTCAAAATGCTGGAGTAACAGCGGGGCAGGCAGCATCTCTGGAGGAAATCCACGCAGTCACGGGGAGAACGTACAAACCGTGCGTACAGCGGCCGTAGTTGGAATCGAACCCGGGTCTCTGAACATGAGGCAGCAACTCTATTGCTGTGCCACTGTTTACTGGCGCCCTCCACTAATTTCCGATTTACTGGTGTCATCCTCTAATTCCCCATTTACTGGTGTCCTCCCCTGATTCACCAGTTAATGCTGCGCTTCCTAATTCCCCATTTATTGGTGCCCTCCCCTAATTTCCCATGTACTGAGGCTTGCTCTTTTCGTACCAGGTCGCAATTTGTGCGCCCGGCTAGTAGTTTGCAGGCGAGGTTCGCCGCTTCTGCACCAGTCTCGCACTTTTCGGACTGGGCCCACAATTTCTTTGCGCTACGCTCGCAGTTTTCGTACCAGATTCCCTCTAAACCCATCTGAACCCGTCTAAACCACCTGTAAATACCTCCAAACCGCTTTAAATGCCTCTGAACCCCTTTGAACCCACCTCCAAACTCTGAACACATCTGGAGCCCTGTAAACCCCATCAGAATCCCTATAAACCCTCTATAAACACCCTTTTCCCTCTCGACCCCTACAAACCCCTGCAACCCCCTCTAAACCCTTCTAAACCCCTCTACCAACCTCTACCCACTTTATACCCCTCTTAACCCCTCCAAACCACTCTAAACCCCTCTATAGCCGTATAAGCACCTTTAAACCGCTCATAGGCCCTCTAACACCCTTTATATCCCTCTACACCCCTCAAAACCCCTCTAGAAACATAGAAACATAGAAATTAGGTGTAGGAGTAGGCCATTCGGCCCTTCGAGCCTGCACCGCCATTCAATATGATCATGGCTGATCATCCAACTCAGTATCCCGTACCTGCCTTCTCTCCATACCCTCTGATCCCCTTAGCCACAAGGGCCACATCTAACTCCCTCTTAAATATAGCCAATGAGCTGGCATCGACTACCCTATGTGGCAGGGAGTTCCAGAGATTCACCACTCTGTGTGAAAAAAATTATTCTCATCTCGGTTTTAAAGGACTTCCCCCTTATCCTTAAGCTGTGACCCCTTGTCCTGGACTTCCACAACATCGGGAATAATCTTCCTGCATCTAGCCTGTCCAACCCCTTAAAATAGTGAAAGTTTCTATAAGATCCCCTCTCAATCTCCTAAATTATAGAGAGTATAAACCAAGTCTATCCGGTCTTTCTTCATAAGACAGCCCTGACATTCCAGGAATCAGTCTGGTGAACCTTCTCTGCACTCCCTCTATGGCAATAATGTCCTTCCTCAGATTTGAAGAACAAAACTGTACGCAATACTGCAGGTGTGGTCTCACCAAGTACAACTGCAATAGACCCCGTCTACTAAACCCCCTCTAAACCCCATATAAGCCCCTCTAAACACTTAAAAACTACTCTAAACCAAGCGAAACCCCTCAAAACCCCCTCTAAACGCCACGAAATCCCTCTAAACCCATCTAACCCCCTCTAATCTCTTCTAAACCTCTCTAAACCCTTTTAACACTATTTAAACCCCTCGAAACTTCTCGAAACCCCTCTAAACCCCTCTCAATCCTCCGAAAACCCTCTAAACCGCTCTAAAACCCTCCGAACTCTTCTAAGCCCCTCCAAATTCATCTAAACACCTCTAGGTCCCTGTAAACCCACTAAGCCAGTCGAACCCCCTGGAAATCCCCCGAAACTCTTCGAAACCCCTCAAATGTGTAAACTCAACAACAGCTTCGCCCAGGAAGGAGCTTCAGATGCTGGTTTCAACCGAAGATAGACACAAAACGCTGGAGCAGCCCGCGTGACGGAACCCACGTCTGACGCTGTAAGGCAGCAACTCTACCGCTGTGCCACCGTGCTGGATAGCTTTAGCTGAGAAACACAGATATACCATATGTAGTTTAAAAAAGCTGGAGTAACAGCGGGGCAGGCAGCATCTCTGGAGAAAATCCACGTAACGGGTAGAAGGGACATACCGTGCGGACGGCGGGCATGGTCGGAATCGAACCCGGGTTTCTGAGCGTGAGGCAGCAACTCTATTGCTATACCACTGTTTATTGGCGCCCTCCCCTAATTTCCAATTTACTGGTTCCATCCACTGAATCCCCATTTACTGTTGTCCTCCCCGATTCACCAGTTAATGCTGCGCTTCCTAATTCCCAATTTATTGGTGCCCTCCCCTAATTCACCATTTACTCGCCCAAAGCCCTCTGTCCATCAAAGCCCATCTGAACCCCTCTAAACACATCGCAGCTCCTCTGAACCATTTAAAACCCCCACTAAACCCCTCTAAATCCTTCTAAACCCCATTACCCACTTTATAACCCTCTTAACCACTCTTAACCCCTCTAAACCGCTCTAAACCCCTCGAAAGCCTTCAAAACACCATTACACCGCTCCAACCTCTCTAGACCTCTAAAGCCCTCAGTACCCGCCTACATCCCACTAAACCCCTCTAGACCCCTGTAAATCCTTCGAAACCCCTCTAAACCCCTCTAAAATCCTCTAAACACTTCTAAGCCCCTCTAAATCCATCTAAACCTCCTCGCCTCTCTAAACCCTCTAAGCCAGTCGACCCCCCCCCCCTTGAAACCCCTCGAAACCCTTCGAATCCCCCCAAAAGTCCATACTTAAGAACAGCTTCGCACAGGAAGGATCTTCAGATGCTGGTTTCAACCGAAGATAGACACAAAATGCTGGAGTAACCCACGTGACAGACGGCATCTCTGGAGAAAAGTGTCTCGAAAGGGAACAGTGCGAGTCCGCACTGACAAGCGATCCACACATATTATCGATATCCTACGCACACTGGGGACAATTTACATTTAAACTTGTATATCTACAAACCTGTGCGTCTGGGATTTGGGAGGAACCCGATGATGTCGGAGAAAATCCACGCGCTCAGCGGGAGAAGCTAGAAACTCCGTACATACAGCACCCTTGGTCGGGATTGAACCCGCGTCTGGAGCTGTAAGGCAGCAACTCTACCGCTGTGCCACCGGGCTATATAGCTTTAGCTGAGACACACAGATATAACATATGTGGTTTTAAAAAGCTGGAGTAACAGCGGGGCAGGCCGCATCTCTGGGGAAAATCCACCCGGTAACGGGTACAAACCGTGCGGACGGCGGGCATGGTCGGCATCGAACCCGGGTCTCCGAACGTGAAGCAGCAACTCTATTGCTGGGCCACTGTGCCATGGCGCGCTCCCCTAATTTCCGATTTACTGTGGCATCCCCTAAATCCCCATTTACTGGTGTCCTCCCCTGATTCACCATTTAATGCTGCGCTCCCTAATTCCCCATTTATTAGTGGCCTTGTCTAATTCCCCATGTATTAGTGTCCTCGTCTATTCCCCATGTATTAGTGCCCTCGTCTAATTCCCCATGTATTAGTGGCCTTGTCTAATTCCCCATGTATTAGTGCCTTCGTCTAATTCCCCATGTATTAGTGCCCTCGTCTAATTCCCCATGTTTTAGTGGCCTTGTCTAATTCCCCATGTATTAGTGTCCTCCCCTGATTCACCATTTAATGCTGCGCTCCCTAATTCCCCATGTATTAGTGGCCTTGTCTAATTCCCCATGTATTAGTGTCCTCGTCTAATTCCCCATGTATTAGTGCCCTCGTCTAATTCCCCATTTATTAATGCCCTCGTCTAATTCCCCATTTATTAATGCCCTCGTCTAATTCCCCATGTATTAGTGCCCTTGTCTAATTCCCCATGTATTAGTGGCCTTGTCTAATTCCCCATGTATTAGTGCCTTCGTCTAATTCCGTCGAACCCGCCTCAAAACCCCTTTAATCCCTCTGAACACATATGAAGCCCTCTAAACCCCGCTAATCCGCTCTAACCCCCTCTAGATTAGATTAGATTAGATCCTTTATTTCGCATTCAGACGTTACGGCCTGAACGAAATGTCGTTGCCTGCAACCATACTTGTAATAATAAACAACAAAACACACAATAAACACAAATTAACATCCACCACAGTGAGTTCACCAGGCACCTCCTCACTGTCATGGAGGTAAAATATTAGGGTTACTGTCTCTTCCCTCCTCTTCTCCCTCTGCGCTGAGGCCATACCCCACCGGGCGATAGTCAGTCAGTCCCGCGGCTCACCGAGCTCCGCGAACGGGCCGGTTCAAGCTCCGCGGCCCGGAGGTGGTCGAAGTTGCCGCCCTCCATTCCAGCGGACGCATCTGTTGCCGCGGGAGCTCCGGAAAACAGGCATCAGCCTGTGACCTGCGAGCTCCCGACGATGTCGTCCACTGGCCCGCGGCCGAGCCCCGGATTCAGGTCGCCGCCGCCAGAACGCCGCCTCAGGCACCGGAGCACTGTCTCCGCCCTGCGCCGGGCCCCCTCAGCCACCGGAGCACTGTCCCAGCCCCAAGTCGGGTCGCCCTCACGGGAGCGCTTTTCCGAGTCGTGCCGCTGCCATCGGATTGTCTCAGCTCCGAGCCGCCTCCCCCCCCCCCCCCCCCGAGCGCTGAGTCGTGCCGCTGCGCGAACGCCGCCACAGCCCGAAGACGACCAGCCTCGCGTTGGTGAGTCCTGGCTGCCTCTGCCTCCGGAGCCTCGAGGTCGGTCGCAGGTTGGAGGCCGCCAGCTCCGCCATTAGGCCTCAGCGCAGACGGAGGCAGAGAAGAGGGATACGACAAGAAAGTCGCATTCCCCAGAAGGGAGAGACTGAAAGCCTTGTTCACCCCGCCCGCCCACACACACATATAAGACAACCCAGTAACCACAAATTAAATTTAACTAAACAAGACAAAAAAAAACACAAAAAAAGTAATAACAGACGAACTGCAGGCGAGCCGCAGCCGTTCAACAGCGTCGCCACTTCCGGATGAACACCTCTAGGCCCCTCTAAACACCTCTGAAGTCTTCTGAACCGATCGGACCTACTATAAATCACTCTAAACCCTCTATAATAGTGAGATTAAACGAGTACTTACCAGTGCGAAGTTTGATCTGTATTTTATGAGGAGTTACGATGAGGGATTACGTGAAGAACCCACCCAGTGCGCAGGCGCGGCATACTTCCAAGCAGCGGTGTGGAATCACAGGTAGACACAATATTTGAAGTAAAGATAGTAAAAATTAAAGAGACATCAGTTCTAGTTTGATCCATATACTGAGGGTGGGAGCGGAGGGCACGTAATCCCTCATCGTAACTCCTCATAAAATACCGATCAAACTTCGCACTGGTAAGTACTCGTTTAATCTCACTATTTTACTTCGGAGTCACGTGAGTGACTACGTGAAGACTTCAAAGGTCTGTGATTTCAAACCGTGTAACAGCTATATCACTCGCTGCCGAAGTTATCGAGGGAGGAAGTGGTATCTAAAGACCAACGAATCTGTTTGTTTTTTGAAAACAAAAATGTTTATTAAACAATAACAAAAATAGCTCCCTTGGGCTTAAATTATAAATTTGCAGTTTCTAAAATTTTCTCTGCAAACAAATCTTTTTGCATCAGCGGTTTATTATAGAATATCCGGAACGTCGATTCCCTTGACCATCTTGCTGTACTTAGGATGTGGTCTATGGGAACATCCATCCGTTCCGCCGCTGACGTAGATGCTGCCCTAATAGAATGGGATTTAAAAACATCAGTGTTAATCCCTGCAGCTTTCAGGACCTGTTTTAACCACCTAGATATAGTTTGGCTGGTTACCCGTCCAAAAGGCTTCTTGTGGCTGACCCATAAGGCTTTTTCACTCCCTCTAAGTGTATGGGTTGTGTCTACATAGTTGTAGAAATGGGTCACTACACGCAACCTAGGTTCTGGAGGGTAGGCCCGGAAGATTAATGGCGAGTTGGACATACCTGGCCTGCTTTGTTTAACTAACCCCGGCATAGTAAATGTGATGCAGTCTGGGGTAGTTACCATGTTGTCCAGTCGTAGTTGATGTAGCGACTGGACCCTTTGTGCAGAGACGAGCGCCATTAGCATAAGGGTCTTGAGTGTGGATTGCTCTAGACTGAGGGATCCCGCCGGTGGCCATCCTCTGAGGTGTGATAACACGACACTTATATCCCATACATGGGTATACCTGGGTGTAGGGGGTTTGTTATTGTAAATCCCCTTGAGGAGTTTTATGACTAGCGGGTGGGACCCGATGCTATGGTGTCCTGTTGGCATGAGATAAGCAGACAGGGCACTTCGTGCTGCATTGACGGCACTGTAGCTCATCTTCTGGTCATGGTGTAAGTGGGCCAGGAACTCCAACACGTCCGTGATTGAGGCTGTCTTATACGACGTCCCTGCATCCAAGCAGTATTGCTCCCATTTCTTGATATATGTCAGGTACTGCTTCTTGGTTGAGTCTCGCAGGGATGCCGACATGGTGGTGATTGTTCGTTCTGATAACCCCAGTCCCTGGTAAGGCCTGGTTAAAACCTACAAACCAGGAGTTTTAAATTTTGATGGCATGGATGACTTATGCCGGATACTGGGTGAGTCAATAGTTGTGGGTGACTGTGAAAGACCATAGGTGACTCAACCACCATGTCGTGAAAGACTGGGAACCATGGTTGGGTAGGCCAGTCGGGTACGACCAAAATACCTGAAGCAGAGTCTGACTGTATTTTCTGGAGTACCCGGCTGATGAGGCAGAAGGGAGGGAAAGCATAGAAGAAGACATTTCCCCAATCCAGCGTGAAGGCATCTACCGCTGCTGCCTCTGGGTCTGGTTCCCAAGCCACATACATGGGTAACTGGTGATTCAATCTAGACGCAAACAAATCTATATCTGGCGTTCCATATTGCTTAATAGTTTTTGCAAACATTTTTGGATCTAACATCCATTCGATGTTATCATTGAATTTTCGTGACCTGGTGTCTGCCACTGTGTTTAGCTTACCTGGTAGATAGGCAGCTGATAACCAAATATGTCTCTCGACACACCATTGCCAGATTATATTAGCCAATTTGTCGCATGATACTGATTTTATGCCACCCATGTGCTTGATGTAAGCCACCACCGTTGCATTGTCAATCATTAACCTAACATGCACGTGCTGCATATTGGATGCATATGCTTTTAGCCCATAAAAGGCGGCCAGCATTTCCAAATAATTTATGCCTAGTGAGTGTAGTAGCGATGTCTCTGAATTAGTCCATCTGCCACCTGTGCTGGATATAGAGTTAGTAGCTCCCCAGCCTAAAGCACTGGCATCCGTCGTGATGACTATGTTAGGATTAGTGACGACAATGGGACTGTAACTGTGCCAAATATTTTCTGACCACCACTGAAGTTCTGATATGGCTTCAGTGGGTAAATACATTGTTCGGTCATAATGCCCCCTACTTTGATGTAGTGCATGTGTCCTTGCTCTTTGCAAATTTTGATAATGCAAGGGTCCATATTGTGTAGCTGGAAATGCTGCTACAATACTCCCAATTACTCTGGCAACATGCCGGATCCTTGGTTGTGTATTTGCGATTAAATTATTGCATGCTTGTGCTAATGCAACCTTTTTATCCATTGGCAGAGTAACAGTCATATGGATAGAATCAATGGTGAAGCCTAGATAGTCCATGTTAGTTGACGGCTTCAATATTGATTTATCTGGGTGTAGAACAAATCCCAACGTTTCAAGGAGTTGTTTAGTAGCTGAAACTGCTGCGACAGTTAATTCCTTGGTTCTCCCCATTATGAGAATATCGTCCAGATAAGCCATGACTAGGTATTTTTGTTCTCTTAATATTTTCATGGCTACTTTAAGAATTTTGGTAAATATTCTGGGAGCTGTCGTTAAACCATCGGGCAGTGCTCTATACTGCCATTGTTGCCCCATCCAGATAAATTTCAGGTATCTAAAATGATCCTTGTGAATGGGCACTAAATAGTAAGCATCTTTGATGTCTATGCTTGCCATGAAGTATCCCTTGGAGATCAGTTGTCTGGCAGTGACAAATGTCTCCATTTTGAAATGTTGATACTCAATAGATTGATTTAGTGATGTTAGGTCAATGATGATGCGACATCCACCATCTTTTTTGGTTTTAATAAATATATTTGATACAAATTCCAATGGCTCATGTCTGGTCCTTTCAATGACTCCTTTAGACATGAGCCTTTCTAGTTCAGCCTGTCCTTCCTCCTTCTCTTGTTCAGTGGGAAGGAATACCCTTTGGGGTATATGCTGAACCGGCGGTATTATGCCTGTTTTAAATTCAATTTTGTATCCACTAATACTGTTGAGTATGTATTTGTTGTTAGTGATAGTACACCAAACATGTTTAAACAAACGTAAACGCCCTCCTGTTAGTAAAACACCCTTAGTCTGTGTATGTTGACAGGAACCAGACCCACCTACCTCCATGTTCATTTTTGGGAGCGTCTCCGTTGGTGGGTTTGGCTCGAGGGCGTTCTTGTTGGTGCTGTCACGGGGCGGCGTATCTTCCCACGGCTCCGCTCTGGGCCCCTCTCTAAAAAAGAGCTGTGGGGGTAGTGAGGAGCGGTCGCCAGTCTTTCACCAGTCCGGTATCTGCTGGTGGATGCCGAGGGGTGCTGCCAACTGGGTGTCTTCGCCCTGCTCGGCGCTGGTCCTGCCCTCATGAGGCCTACAGGTTTGGCAGCCTCTTCAAGTTCTTTCAGCCTTTTCCCCAGGTCAGCCCCAAATAGCAGTGCCTCTTTCTCTGGCGCAGGAGCTTTACATAGCCCCGCATATTTGGGGTTGAGGGCAGGCCTAATGTTTTCCCGCCTCAAGTTATTCATCTCAAAGTGGGTGTTGCACATCAGTGCAAGGACATCCTGTTGGGGTGTAGTGAGGTCCGTATTCTCTGCGGACCGAGCAAAGGCGGTGATGGCTGCGGTATGGAGCTTCAAGATGCGCTGCATCTTCAGCTCTTGGCTCCTTATGTGTTGGCCTAGCTGGCTCCATATTTGGCCATTGACGGTCTTGACCCGCAGCGCCTCACAGTTCTCGGGTGCCGTATACGTGTCGAGTGCCTCTTGGAGTACTTTTTCCTGGAGAGGCTTGTTGGAGAGCCGGTTTATGCTTGCCGCCATTTTCGGGTTCAGCATTCTCCCGGCCCTCGGGGGTGCCGCATATCTGTTGACCACACCCAGCAGCTCTTCTTCCTCCTGCTCCCCTGGCATACTTATGCAGTCATCCGCCTGCCCCTGCGATAAGCCAGCCCAGTCCTGGCCTCCCTTGCTAACCTCAAACAAGGAGGGAGCAGAGGGGTGAGGTGACAATTTGGAGGAGGCCTCAGCCCGTCCTCCGTGGTGATGCTTTTCCTGCATCTCCTGCTCGAGCATTTGCTCGAGGAGCTGCCTCATGCAGCTTAAGCGGCTGTCTCCCCGTTTAGCCGGTGGAGAGTGTTCCCGTTCCTCCGACGAGTCGGAGACCACCGGCCGATCCGTTTTACGGGTGGATTTCCTCCCTGTGCGAGGTGTTGAAGTCGGCAGTACAGGGAGCGGCTCGGGGTCGGGTGTACGGGAGCGCTCAAATTGCTCCTCCGCCGCCAGTGGCTGCCGCCCAGATGTCGACCCTTCCTCGGGGGGAGTTGGGCAGGCAGTCCGTTTAGTTGGTCGCTTGCGGGTTGCCATGCTAGCGACGTCTCTGCAATACAAAAGACTCACTTACCTGAGGTCTTGTCTTTATCCTGCAGCTGGAGAGCCTGGCTCCAGCTGCCGCCGCTGTTGCGCTGCTGGCGTAATGCCGCGCCTGCGCACTGGGTGGGTTCTTCACGTAGTCACTTACGTGACTCCGAAGTAAAATTAACTCTAATCAGATCTAAACCCATCTAAACCCCTCGGCACCCCCCGAGAGCCCCTCCAAACCACTCAAAACCCATCTGAACCCCTCTAAACCACTCCGCAACACTCTAATCCCATCTAAACCCCTCTAAATACCTCTGAACCTCTCTGAAACCATCTACACCCTGCTACACCCCTTTAAACCCCTCGAAACCATCCGAAACACCTCTAAACAGCTATAAACACCACTAAGCACCTCGCAATCCCTCTAAACGCCTCACAATCCCTCTAAACGCCTCACAATCCCTCTAAACCAATCTTAACCCCTCTAAACCTCTTTAAACCACTCTAATCCACACTAATCCCCTCTATACCCCTCTGAACACATCTGACACCGTCTAAACCTCTCCAAATCCCCCTAAACAATCTAAACCCATCCAAAGGACTCAACCCCTCTCTAAACACCTATCTAAACCCTTATATATACCTGTATTCCATCAAAACCTCTCGACCCCCTCGAAACACTTCTAAACCCATCATAACCCAACGAAAGCTCTCTAAACCCCTCTGATCCCCTCGAAACAGCTCTAAACCTCTCTAACCCGCTCTAAACACCTCGTAACCGCTCAAGACCTTTCCATACCCCCTTCGAACACCTCTAAACGCCTCTAAACCCCTTAAAACAAATCAACGCCCTCTTGACTCCTCTAAACCCCTCGAAACCCCCCTAAAACCTTCTAAACCGACCCAAACACCTCTAAACCCTTCTAAACATTTCTAAACCCCTCTAAACTCCATGAAAATCCTCGAGACACTCTACACTCTAAGGCACTCCACCAAACCCCTCTAAAGCACTCTAAACACCACTAAACCCCTCTGACTCCCTCTACAGTCCTCTAATCCCATCGATATTCCTCTAACTCCCACTAAACTCTAAAAACCTCGAAGCCTCTCTGCCCCTATAATCCCCTGGAAACCTCTCTAAACCGCCCTAAACCTCTCTGAATCCCACGAAATCCATGTAAACCCTGTAAACTTCTCGAAATGCCTCTAAACCCATAAAACCCCCTCTAAACACATCTAAACCTCACTAAAACCCTCTAAATACCTCTTCCACCCGCAAAATACCTATACGCCGCTCTAAGCCACTCTAAACCCCTCAGGCCAGCTCTAAACGCCTCAAAACCACGCTAAACCACTCCAACCCCCGCTAAACCCCTCGAAACTCCACTGAAACCCTCTAACACAACTATACCCTTCTGAACCCCTCTACACCCCTCCAATCCCCCTCTAAATCCTTCTCAACACGTCTAAAGCCCTCTGACCACATCTAAACCCCTGTAAAGCACTCGAAAAACCATCTAATCCCATCTACACCCCTCTAAACCCCATATAAACCCTCTCTGAATCCATCTAACCCCCTCAAAACCCCTCCAAACTCCTCTAAGCCCCTCTAAGCCTCTCAAATACCCTCTAAACCCGTTTAAACATCTCTAAGCCCCTTAAACCCCTCAACACTAATCTAGACCCCTCGAAACCCATCTAACCCCCCTCTAAACGCCTCGACATGCCTCTACATACCTTTTAACACCCTCTAACTTAAGCTGAGTCACACATATAGAAACATAGAAAATAGGTGCAGGAGTAGGCCATTCGGCCCTTCGAGCCGGCACCGCCATTCAATTTGATCATGGCTGATCTTCCAACTCAGTATCCTGTACCTGCCTTCTCTCCATACCCACTGATCTCTTTAGCCACAAGGGCCATATCTAACTCTCTCTTAAATCTGAACGTGAGGCAGCTGTGCCACTGTTTACTGGCGCCCTCCCCTAATTCCTGATTTACTGGTGCCATCCCCTAAATCCCGATTTAATGGTGTCCTCCCCTGATTCACCATTTAATGCTGCGCTCCCTAATTCCCCTTTTATTAGTGCCCTCCCCTAATTCCCCATTTATTAGTGCCCTCCCCTAATTTCCCATTTATTAGTGCCCTCCCCTAATTCCCCATTTATTAGTGCCCTCCCCTAATTCCCCATTTACTGAGACTTGCTCGTTTTGCACCGGGCTCGCAGCTTGTGCGCCCGGCTCGTAGTTTGTAGACGAGGTTCGCAGCTTTCGAGGCAGGCTCGCACTTTTTGCACCAGGCTCGCACTTTTTGCACCAGTCTCGCAAATGTAACACGAGGCTCGCAATTTTCGCAAAAGCTCGCACTTTTCGTATCAGGCTGGCATTTTTCGCAGACGGCTCGACTTTTCGCACCAGGTTCACACTTTTTTGCGGAACGCTCGCAGTTTTCGCACCAGGATCACAGTTTTCGCACCAGACTCCCTCTAAATCCCTCTGAACCCGTTTAAACCCCCTGTAAATCCCTCTGAACCGCTCCAAATCCATCTGAACCGGTCTGAACCCCCTCTAAACACCTCTGAATCCTTCCAATCCCATCAAAACCATTCTGAACACCCCTGAAGCCTTCTGAACCGCTCTAACCAATTCTAAACCCTCTAAATCCCTCTAAACAACTCTAAACACATCAAAACCCCTCTGAACATATCGAGACCCCATGTGAACCCATGTGAACCACTCCAAACCCCACTAAACCACACGAAACCCCTCTAATCCCATCTAAACCTCTCTAAACCCCTCGAAACCCCCGAAACCCCTCTAAACAACTCTGAACTCCTCCAACCTCATTTAAACCCCTCTAAAACCATCTAAATCTCTCTGAAGACAACTGAACCCATCTAGAAACATAGAAACATAGAACATAGGTGAAGGAGTAGGCCATTCGGCCCTTCGAGCCTGCACCGCCATTCGATATGATCATGGCTGATCATCCAACTCAGTATCCCATCCCAGCCTTCTCTCCATACCCCTTGATCCCTTTAGCCTCAAGGGCCACATCTAAACCCCTCTAAACCACTCTAATCCGCTCTAAACCCCTCTAAACCCACCTGAACGCCCCTGAACCAGTCTAAACTCCTCGAAACCCCGAAATCTCTCTGAGCATATATAAACACCCATAAACCTCTCTAAACCCCTCTAACCTCTGAAATCTCTACAAGCACCAATAAACACATATAACCCTCTCTAAACCCCTCTAACCTCCACTAAAACCCTCTAGACACCTCAAAACCCTCAAAACCCCCTCTAAACTCCTCTAATTGCCTCGATAGCCCCTACACTATAAACAGCTCGATACCCTGCAATTCCCTATAAACCTCTCTAAACTCACCTACATCTCCTGTGAAAATCTCTAAATTCACATATACCCACTGTAAACTCCTGTAACCATCTCTAAACCCCATCTAAACACGTCAAAACACTTATAAACCACTCGAAACTCCTAAAATCCCTGTGAACTCTCTGAACCCCTCGAAATCCTTCTAAACCCTTATAAACCCCTCTAATCCGGTCTAAAACCCATCTAAACCCGCCCAACCTCATGTAAACCGTTATAAACACCTGTAAACCCCTATACACCCATATGCAACCCCTGTAAACCCTTGTAAACCACTCTGAACTCACTTACACCCCCTGTAAACCCCTCTAAACTCACCTACACCAATTGTAAACCCCTACAACTCGCTGAAAATCGCGCTAAAGCGGCAGGCACCTCTGAACATTTCTGAACCGCTCTGACCTGGTCTAACCTCCTTAAACCCCTTCTAAACCACTCTGAACACCTCTAAACACCTCTGAACCCCATGAATCCCCGTGGACACATTCAAACGCCTCTAAACCCTTCTGAACCCCTCTAAGCCACTCAGAACCCCTCTAATCGCATCTAAACCCCTCTTTAAACCCATCTGAACCCATCTGAAACAATCTAAACCACTCTATACACTGCTAAAGCCCTCTAAACCCCTCTACGCCCTTGTAGCAAACTGTAAAACCCTCTAAACCCCTCTAAACAATAATCCCCGCTAAAAGACTCTAAACCCCTCTTAACCACTCAAACCCACTGTAAACACCTGTAAACGATTCTAAACCCTCTAAATCCCACCAAACCCATCCAAAAACCTTCAAACAACTTCAAACCCATCCAAAACCCTCTAAACCCCTTTAACCCATTCTAAACCACTTTCGGCACCTCTAAACACCTCCACGTCCCTGTAAACCGCTCCAAACACCGCCAGACCCCTCTAAACAACTCTATGCCCCTCTAAAGCCACTCCAAACTCCTCCAAACCCCTCCAAATCACTCCAAGCCACTCAAAACACCTCCATAACCCTCTAACCACCTCTAAGGGCCTTAAAACACCTCCAATCCCCTCCAAAGATACACCCATCTAAATCACTGTAAATACCTCAAACCCTCTCTAAACCTTTCTAAATCCCTCGAAAACCCACTAAATCCCTCGAAACCCATCGAAACCCCTCGAAACTCCTCTATACCACTCCAAACACATCGATACCACTCGAAACCCCTCGAAACCCCCCAAAACCACTCCACCCCTGCACCCCAAACACCTCTAAAACCTTCTAAACTCCTATATTCTCTTCGAAATCCATCTATAGCCCTCTAATACTTCAAAACCCCTCTAAAGCCCTCTAAAACCCTCTAATCCGGTCTAAATCCCTTATGAACCGGTCCAACCCCCTGTAAACCGCTTTACACACATGCACACCCCTATAAACACATATGCGCACCCCGTAAACCCTTGTAAATCACTCTAAACTCACGTACACCCCCTGTAATCCCCTCTAAACTCACCGACACCCACCGTAAACCCATACAAACCCCCAGAAAACCCCGTTAAATCGACACACCTGAACATTTCTGAACCGCTCCGGCCTAGTCTAAACTCCTCTAACCTCCTTTTAAACCACACTGAGCGCCTCTACACACATCTGAACCCATATGAATCCCTGTGAGATATCTCCAAGTTTTGATAAACACATATAACCCTCTCTAAACCCCTCTAACCTCCAGTAAACCCCATCCACGCCCTTCTAGGCACCTCAAAACCCTTCAAAAAAACATCTAAACCCCTCTTGACACCTCGAAACCATTCAAAACACCTTTAAACACCTCTAATCACATCGATAGCCCCTGGAAAACACTCTAAACAAATACCTGTAAACCTCTCTAAACTCACCTACATCCCATGTAAACATCTCTAAACTCACATATACGCACGGTAAACTCCTGTAAACATCTCTAAACCTACATTGAAACCCTCTAAACACCTCTAAACACCGATAAACCCTTCCAAACCCCCTTAAACCCATCGAAACCCCTAGAAATCCCTGTAAACTCTCTGAACCCCTCGAAATCCATCTAAACCCTTATAAACCCTTCTAAACCCCTCTAATCCGGTCTAAATCCCTCTAAACCCGTCCAACCCCATGTAAACCGTTATCAACACCTGTAAACCCCTATAAGCACATATGCAACCCCCGTAAACCCTTGTAAACCACTCTAAACTCACCTACACCCACCTGTAAACCCCTCTAAACTCACCTACACCCATTGCAAACCCCTACAACCCCCATTCTAAACCATTCTGAACACCTCTAAACACCTCTGAACCCCCATGAATCCCTGTGAACACATTCAAACGCCACTAAACCCATCTGGACCCCTCTAAGCCACTCTGAACCCCTCTAATCGCATGTAAAACCCTCTGAACCCCTCTGAAATCATCTGAAACCATCTAAACCACTCTAAACACTGCTAAACCATCTAAACCCCTCCACGCCCCTGTAACACACTCTAAAATCCTGTAAACCCCTCTAAACAATAATCCGCGCTAAACGATTCTAAACCCCTCCAAACCACTCAAAATCACTGTAACACCAGTAAATCACTCTAATCCTTATGGAAACTTACAAAATTCTTAAGGGGTTGGACAGGCTAGATGCAGGAACATTGTTCCCGATGGTGGGGAAGTCCAGGACAAGGGGTCACAGCTTAAGGATAAGGGGGAAATCCTTTAAAACCGAGATGAGAAAAACTTTTTTCACACAGAGAGTTGTGAATCTCTGGAACTCTCTGCCACAGAGGATAGTTGAGGCCAGTTCGTTGGCTATATTTAAGAGGGAGTTAGATGTGGCCCTTGTGGCTAAAGAGATCAGTGGGTATGGAGAGAAGGCAGGTACGGGATACTGAGTTGGATGATCAGCCATGATCATATTGAATGGCGGTGCAGGGTCGATGGGCCGAATGGCCTACTCCTGCACCTAATTTCTCTGTTTCTATGTTTCATAGAAACATAGAAACATTAAACATAGAAACAATTAAATTTCTAAACTCTTTAAACCCTCTAAACCCCACCAAACCCATCCAAAAACCCCCAAACAACTTTAAACCAATCCAAACCCCTCTAAACCCCTTTAAACCATTCTAAACCACTTTCAGCACCTCTAAACACCTCCACGTCCATGTAAACCCCTCCAAACACCGCCAAACCCCTCTAAACAACTCTATACCCCTCTAAACCCACTCCAAAGTCCTCCAGACCCCTTCAAATCACTCCAAGCCACACCTCCATAACCCTCTAACCACCTATAAGGGCCTTAAAACACCTTCAAATCCCTCCAAACATACACCCATCTAAATCACTGTAAATACCTCAAACCCCCTCTAATCCTTTCTAAATCCCTCGAAAACCCACCAAACCCCTCGAAATCCATCGAAACCGCTCGAAACTCATCTATACCGCTCCAAACACATCGAAACCCCTCGAAATCCCTCGAAACCCCCCAAAACTACTCCACCCCCTGCACCCCAAACACCTCTAAAACCTTCAAAACTCCTCTATTCTCTTCGAAATCCCTCTAAACCCCTCAAAACCCCTTTAAACTCCTCGAAGCCCCTCCAAACCCGTCCAAACCCGTCTAATCCTCTATGAACCCCTCGAAACACCTGTAATCCATCTAAACCCCTCGATCACCTCGAAAGCCCTCGAAACTCCTCGTAACCATCTGTAAACCCCTCTAAGCACATCGAAAACCCTCTAAATCCCTCTAAACTACTATAAACCCCATTAAACCCATCTAACCCACTCACCCTAACCACAAGAAAACTCTAAACCACTCAAAGCCCTCCAAACAATAGCCCCGCTAAACATCTCTAAACCCCTCCAAACCAGGTTTAGGAATAGCAACTTCCCCATTAGCCCTTAGACTATTAAACCTGGCACGGACAAAACTTTGATTATTAATAACCAATTATCTGTTATTTGCACATCGTCATTTTATTTATTCATGTTTGTATATATTTATGTTATAGTATATGAACACACTGATTGTTTGTAGTAAATGCCTACTATGTTCTGTGACCTGAAGCAAAATAAGAATTTCATTGTCCTATCAGGGGCACATGACATTAAACTCACTTGACCTTTAACATGAACTAACTAAACCTGAACTAAATATATCTAAACCCTTCTAAACCCCTGTAAACCTCACTACACCTTTCCAAACGCTTCTAACTGTGAGATGTAACTCGGTGCTCACAATCACGATGCCAGAGACAGTCGTGAAACACGAAATTATTTTATTTACGAGTCTGCAGAGCCGGGTGCCTCCCAATCCGAGACACACCGAGACAAGGAAAACCCCCTCTTTTTATACAATATATTTGTGCAAAAGTTATCTTGCAGGATTCATTAATCCTTTCTTTTGCTGCGTTGACAGTTTCTCCCAATTATAGCGGCCTGTACCCTCTATCTCTGCCGTGCTTATCAGTGTTTCACCAAGGGCGGTGGTATTTAATAGTAGGATTAAACGAGTACTTACCAGTATGAAGTTTGATCTGTATTTTATGAGGAGTTACGGTGAGGTATTACGTGAAGAACCCAGCTCTACTGCGCATGCGGCATACTTCGAAGCAGCGGTGTGAAATCACAGGATAGACACAATATTTGAAGTAAGATAGTAAAGATCACGAGACATCAGTTTATTAGTTTGATCTATATAATGAGGGTGGGAGCGGCGGGCACGTAATACCTCACCGTAACTCCTCATAAAATGCAGATCAAACTTCATACTGGTAAGTACTCGTTTAATCCTACTATTTTACTTCGGAGTCACGTGAGTGATTCCGTGAAGACTTCAAAGGTCTGTGATTTCAAACCGTGTAACAGTTTTTATTTCACTCACTGCCGAAGTTTATGAGGGAGGAAGTGTTATCGTAATCAACCAGTGGATCTGCTTTCAAAAGAAACAGAAAGGTATTTGTTAACAATAACAACATAAAGAGCTCCTCTGAGCTTAAATTAATATTGCAGTTTGTAATATTCTCCTGCAATTAAATCAGGTTTATCAACGGTTTATAATAAAAAATGTTCAGAACGTCGTTCCCTTGACCATCCTGCTGTATTGAAATGTGGTCAACCGGGATGTCCATTCGTTCAGCCGCTGATACCAATGCTGCCCTAGTGGAATGGGATTAAATGTATTATTATCTATTCCGGCAGCTTTCAGTACCTGTTTGAGCCACCTTGGAGTGGTTTGGCTCGTACCCCGTCTTGGGTTACTGTGGTTGACCCATAGGCTTTCCTCTCCCTCTAAGAATGTGTGTTGTGTCTATATATAGTAGTAGATGGGTCACCACACTCAACCTGGACTCTGGTGGGTAGGCCCGGAACCCAACCAGTGAATTGGGCGTTCCTGGTCCATATAGCCATATAACGACTACAGCACGGACAACACAGGCGATCTCGACCCTACTAGGTCGTGCCGAACTCATAATCTCGCCTAGTCCCAAATACCTGCGAGTTAGATTTTACCAGACCTAAATATGAACGTGATGCGTCCGGGGTAATCACCATGTATCTAGTCTAGTTTATGGAGTGACTGGACTCTGTGAGCGTGCACGAGAGCCATAAGCATGAGCGTTTTTTAAACATAGATTAAGCAAGCTGAGGGATCTGGCTGGTGCCATTCTCTGAGATATGTCAATATCACACCAATATCCCATACATGGGTATATACCTGGGTGTTTGGGGCTTATATTATAGTTGCCCTTCATAAGTTTACCTTCAGTGGATGGGATCCCATGCTCCGCTGTCATGCTGTTTTAGATAAGCAGATAAGGCGCTTCATGCTGTATTTACGGCATTGTAACTCACCTTTTGGTCATGGTGTAGATGTTCCAGGAACTCCAATACGTCAGTGGTTGAATAATTCGGTATGTTGTCCCTGCGTCGTGGCAGTATTTTACCCATGTTAGCTTTTAGTGACTGTTCGCAGGGATGCCGACATGGTGGTCCCTTGGATAATCCCAGTCCCTGGTAAAGTCTATTCAAACCCTGCACCCAGGAGTTTGATGTTTCCCTGGCATGGGTGGCTTGTGCCTGATACTGGGTTGAGTCAGCAACCATGGTCCACTAGGGAAATCCATAGGTGACTCGCCCACCGTGTCGTGATGAACTGGGAACCATGGCTGTGTAGGCCGGTCGGGCACGTTCAATATCTCGGAGACTCCCATCTGTATTCCGAAGTGCCCGTCTGATGAGGCAGAAGGGAGGAAGGCAAAGCAGAAATTCCCCCTTCCAGCGTGTAGGCATCTATCGCTGCTGCCTCTAATCTGGTTCCCAAGTCACATACATAGGTTACTGGTGATTCCTTCTTGTGCAACCAAATTGATATCTGGCTTTCAAACTGCTTAATACCTTTAGCAGATATTTTGGGTTTAACATCTATTCAATGTAATCATAAATTTACCCCGTGACCGGGTGTCTCCCACTGTGTTCTAGCTTCCTAGGACATAGGCAGCTGATAGTTAAAATGTATTTTGACACACCATTGCCAGATTTGTTTGACCAATTTGATGCACAACAATGATTATTATGCTCCCCATATGGTTGATATAAGCCACCACCATAGTATTATCAATCCGTAACCACATATGTACGTGCTGCATTTGAAATGCATATGTTTTTTAGCCCAATAGGCGCTCACCAATCCCAAGTAGTTGATGCCCGGTATGTGTGGTAACGATGTTTGTGAATTGGTCCATCTGTTACCTGTGCTGGATATGGAGTTTAGTTGCTCCCCAGCCTAAAGTATTGGCATCGGTTTTTAATAACCAAATTGGGATTGGTGATGATAATAGGGCTGAAAACTATGCCAAATAGATGTCTACCCACCACCTTAGTTGTGATATAGCTTCAGTGGGTTCATTCATGATTTGATTATAGTGACCCAAGTACCTAGGCAAAGTAACAGTCATATGGACGGAATTATTATTGAAGCCCAGATAATCCTTGGTAGTTAACGCTTCAATACTGGTTTATCTGGGCGTGGGATAAACCTCAGAGCTTAGGGAGCTGTTTCGTAGCTAGAACTGCTCCCACAGCTAATTCCTTTGTTTCCCCTAATATGAGGATATCATCCAATATATGCCATGATTATGCTTGTTTTCTTAATATTTTCATGGCCGTTTGATATTTATAATAGATTTAGGGCAGAAGTTAGACCATAGGGACTGCTCTATGCTCCCATGGTTGCCCTAACCGGGATATGCATTATCCAGGTAAAATTTTTAGGTATCTATAATGATCCTAGTGTATGGGTATAAGATAGTTAGCATCTTCCATATCAATGCTCCCCTCAGGTATCCTTGGGAGATCAGATGCCTGGCAGTGACAAAAACCCATCTCCATCTTAAAGTGTATATATACTCAACAGATTTATTTAGTGATATTAGATCAATGATGATGCTACATTCACCATCTTTTGTAGTTTCCAATGGTTCATGTTTACTCCCATGATCCGTTTAGTAATGAGCCTTTCTAGTTCAGCTTGACCTTCTCTTTTCTTAGAGGGAGAAAGTGCCCTTTGGGCGCATTGCTGAACTGGCGGTAATATGCCCAATTTGAATTCGTTTTTATCCTCTAATACTGTTGAGTATATTTTAGTTATTTGTGACAGCATCCCATGCTTTATTAACAAGTGTAAATGCCCCCCCCCCCCCCACCCCCCCCCCCCCCCCCCCCCCCCCCCGCAGTTAGTAGAACACCCTTGTTTAGTGTAAACTAGGAGGAACCAGACTACCTACCTCCATGTTTGTTGTTTTTTTCATGAAGGCGTAGTTTGCTGGTATGCTGGTGCTGTCGGTGGGGCGGCGCATCTTCCCACGGCTCCGCTCTGGGCCCCGTCTAAAAAGAACTTTGGGGATAATGTGAAGCGGTCGCCAGGCTTTCACCAGTCCTTGTTTGATATCGCTGGTGGATGCCGAGGGGTGCTGCCAGCTGGGTGTTGGATGCGATGTCCTGCTCGTTCCATGGCCTGCCTTCATGAGCCGCACAGGTTTAGCTGCCTCTCTTCCCGCAGCAGCGGTTTGCATAGCCCCATATATTTGGGGTTGCGGGCAGGTCTATATGCACCATTGTTCAGTCGAGTATCCCAAATTTGGGAACATCTTAGGCGTCAGCACCCTGGTAGTGCAATGGGATAGTCTCATCCTGGGAGAGTATAATCCGTGGAAAAAACGAGCAAAGGCGGTAACATCTTGACCCTTCTGTAGAATTCGCTGCTTGTCTGCGAGTCCGCTGACCCAGCTGCCTGCGGATTTGCCTCTGGAAAGGCCTGCTCCTGCAGGGCTTTGTTGGGAAGATGGTCGCGTGGAGGAGCCATGTAGTGGCCCACGACACCCAGTAGCTCTTCCTGATCCTGCTCCCCTGGCATACTGCTGTTCTCGTCCGCCTGCCCAGCGTTTAAGCCAGCCCAGCCCTGGCCTCCTTAGCTAGCCTCAAAAGAGGGAGCAAAAGGGTGTGCTATAAATTGGAGGAGGCATAGCTCAAACTCCGCTGTTGCATCAATCCCTCGACAAGGGAGATGGCTAGTGCAATAGCACTGGGATAGGAGTCATATCCCTTGGCATTCAGCCAGTGCCCCTTTATTCCTGGAGGTGAACTCCATGACCTCCTCTGGCTTGGGGAGACAGACATACTTATTTTTGCCTTCTCCAACCTGTTCCAGTTTTGGAGGAAGTTGGCTCCTGTAGAACCTGTTGAATTGGGAAGATTTTTCTCTTACCTGTATGTAGAGGCTGCCTGCCGTTTTTCAGGCGGCATTGTGGCGGTTCCCGGGCGGCGATTCTCTTTGTCAGGAGTCTGCAGGGCTGCCGGTCGGGTTTTTAAAACTTCCCGCCGGTCTGCTGCTGTTCCCAAACAGCTGTTCAGCGGACCGGCATCAGCGCAGCTCCCTGCAGCGGTCCGCAGCGTTTGCGGTCCGGGTAGCGCCTTTTCCCCGTCCACTGTCGGCTCCACGCTGGAGTCGAAACGGGGCCGCTCACCATGCCTCTCTACTTTGCTCCCCCTGGAGCAAAAAACCACAAGGCCCGATTAAGGTAAGTACTTACCTCTCGTCCCTGGATGCGGGAGCGCCCGACTACCGCTGGCCGCGTTCTGCACAGCTGTGCGTAATGCCGCATGCGCAGTAGAGCTGGGTTCTTCACGGAATCACTCACGTGACTCCGAAGTAAAATCATCCCGTCCTTAACAATGTGGTTTGATAATCCTGTTCCTCACGATTGATGTGGTTTAATCATCCTCTAACCAGCCGCGGTAGCCAGCATTACCTCATCGTGTTCCACGCATAACCAATGCAAACACCTCTACACCCCTCTAACCCCTCTAAACCCATCTAAACCCCTCTAATCCCCACCAAACCCTTCTAAACCCATCAAACTCCCTCTAAACTCCTACAAACCCCTCCGACACCAAACCCTTCTGAACCATTCTAAATCCCTAAAACCAGTCTAAATCCCTCCAAACATCTCCAAACCCAATTCAACCCCTCTAAACACCTCCAAACCCCTCTATACCAAATTCAACCCCCTCTAAACACCTCCAAACCCATCTAAACACCTCTAAACACATTTCAGCACCTCTAACTCTACACCACTCTAAACCCCTCCTAAACTCTCGAAAACCCTCTAAGAAACTATACAAATCTAAGCCCCGCCAAACACATCGAAACCCGTAGAAACCCCTCTAAACCCCACTAAACCCCTGTAAACCCTTCTAAACCCTTCTAAAATATTTTCAACCACTATAAATCCCTCTACATTCCTGATTAACCCCTCTAAACCTCTGTAAACCACTCTAACCCCTCCATCCCCATTTAAACCACTCCAAACCCCCTCTAAACACATCTAAACCCCTCCAAATCACTCATAACCCCTCCACACACTAAATCTCTCTAAACCATTCTAAGCCCCTCTCAATCACTCCAAACTCCTCTAAACACCTGTAAACAACTCTAAATCCCTCTACACCCCTGTAAAACACTGTACACCCCTACACACCTGTAAACCGCTCTCAACCCATCTAAACCCGTCTAAACCCCTCTAAACCATTCTAAACCTCGGAACCGTTGTAATCCCCTCTAACCACCAGTAAACCCCTCCAAACCCCTCTAACCCCCTGAAAACCCCTCTAAATCCCTGTAAACACCTCCATACCCCTCTAAACACTTCCAAACAAATTCCAGCGCCTCTTCACCCCTCCACACCCCTCTACATTCCTCTAAGCCCCTCTAATCTCCTCCGGACTAATCTAAACCCTTCTAAACGCCTTTCAATCCATTCAAGCCTCTCTAACCCCTTCTGCACCACTCAAAAACACACCCAAACACCTCCAAACACCTCCAAACCACTGAACCCATTTACACGAAACCCATGTAAACCATCTAAACACTCCAACACCCATCGACGCCCCTCGAAACCTCTCTAAATCACCCACACCCCTCGAATCCCCTCAAACCCCCTCGAAACCACTAAATCCGTCATAACCCATCGAAGTCCCTCTAAACCACTGGGACCTTCTCGAAAGCTCTCGAAACACATAACCAGTCGAAAGCGCTCTAACCCTCTAAACTACTGTAGCCCCATCTAACCCCATGTAAATCCCTCGAAACCCATGCAATCCCCTCTAAACAGCTCAAAACCCATCTAAACGCGTCTAAACATCATGTGACCCGCTCTAAACACTCCAACCCCTCTAAACACCTGAACCCTTGTAAACCCCTGTAAACGCATCTAAACCTCTCCAGACAAGTCTAAACCCCCTGCGAACCCCCTGTAAACCCATTTAAACTCACCTACACCCCCTGTAACCCCCTCTAAACTCATCTAAACCCCTTGTAAACCCCTCCAATCCACTCTAAATCCATGCAAACCCCTGTAAACTCCATCTAAACCCATGTAACCCATGTAAACCTCAGTAAACGTGTCTAAACCACGAAACCACTCTAAATAACTCAAAACATCTCAAACCCCCTCTAAGCACATCTATACGTGTCTAAACATATCTAAACCCCGCTAAAAGTATCTAAACCTCTAAACCACTATCTGCCTCTCTAAACCCCTCCACACCCCTCTAAATCCCTATCATCCACTCCAAACACCTCCATACCCCTCCATGCCTCTCAACCCCTCTGAACAAATTTCAGCTCCACAGCCCTCTAAACCGTTCAAAACCCATCCAACCCCCTCAAATCCCCTCTAAACAATTCTATACCCCTCTAAACCCCTCCAAACACCTCCAACCCCCTCTCCATCCCTCTAAGCCCCCTCTAAACCCCTCCAAACTCCCCCAAACCCCTCTAAAACCTTAAAAACGCATTTGAACCCCATTCAAGTCCCTCCAACCCACTCTAAACCATTCTAGACCCATCCAAACACGTCCGAACCCATCTGAACACATCTAAACCCCACGAAACCTATGCGAACCATCTACACCCTTCGAAACCCCTCTAAAACCCTCCAAATCCCTCATCACCGATCGAAACCACTGGAAACCCCACTAAACCACTCTAAATCCCTCATAACCCATCGAAACCCATCTACACCCCGCGAACTTCCTCGGAAGCTCTCGAAACACCTCAACACCCCACCGAAAGCGCTCTAACCCCTCTAAACCCCTGTAAGGCTCGGTTCTGGGATCCCAGCTATTTACGATATATATTAATGATTTGGATGAGGGATTTGAATGCAACATCTCCAAGTTTGCGGATGACACGAAGCTGGGGGGCAGTGTTAGCTGTGAGGAGGATGCTAGGAGGCTGCAAGGTGACTTGGATAGGCTGGGTGAGTGGGCTAATGCATGGCAGATGCAATATAATGTGGATAAATGTGAGGTTATCCACTTTTGTGGCAAAAACAGGAAAGTAGACTATTATCTGCATGGTGGCCGATTAGGAAAGGGGAGATGCAAAGAGACCTGGGTGTCATGGTACACCAGTCATTTAAAGTAGGCAGGTAGGTGCAGCAGGCAATGAAGAAGGCGAATGGTATGTTAGCATTCATAGCAAATGTATTTGTGTATAGGAGCAGGGAGGTTCTACTGCAGTTGTACAGCGTGATTGTGAGACCACACCTGGAGTATTGCGTACAGTTGTGGTCTCCTAATCTGAGGAAAGACAGTCTTGCCATAGAAGGGAGTACAGAGAAGGTTCACCAGACTGATTCATAGAAACATAGAAACATAGAAATTAGGTGCAGGAGTAGGCCAATCGGCCCATCAGGTCTACTCCGCCATTCAATCATGGCTGATCTATCTCTCTCTCTGAACCCCATTCTCCTGCCTTTACCCCATAACCCCTGACACCCGTACTGATCGAGAATCTATCTCTGCCTTTAAAATATCCACTGACTTGCCCTCCAAAGAAGTCCACAGATTCACCACCCTCTGTCTAAATAAATTCCTCCTGTGTGAAAAAAGTTCTTCTCATCTCGGTTTTAAAGGATTTCCCCCTTACCCTTAAGCAGTGACCCCTTGTCCTGGACTTCCCCAACATCGGGATGCAATCTTTCTGCATCTAGCCTGTCCAACCCCTTATGAATTTTGTAAGTTTCTATAAGACCCCCTCTCAATCTCCTAATTTCTAGAGAGTATAAACCAAGTCTATCCAGTCTTTCTTCATAATACAGTCCTGACATCCCAGGAATCAGTCTGGTGAACCTTCTCTGCACTCCCTCTATGACAACAATGTCCTTCCTCAGATTTGGAGACCAAAACTGTACGCAATACTCCAGGTTGGTCTCACCAAAACCCTGTACAACTGCAGTAGAACCTCACTGCTCCTATACTCAAATCCTTTTGCTATGAAAGCTAACATACCATTCGCTTTCGATTCCTGGGATGTCAGGACTTTCATATGAAGAAAGACTGGATAGACTCGGTTTGTACTCGCTAGAATTTAGAAGATTGAGGGGGGATCTTACAGAAACCTACACAATTCTTAAGGGGTTGGACAGGCTAGATGATGGAAGTTTGTTACCGATGTTGGGGAAGTCCAGAACAAATGGTCACAGTTTGAGGATAAGAGGTAAGTATTTTAAGACCGAGATGAAGAAAACGTTTTTCACACAGAGAGTGGCGAATCTCTGGAATTCTCTGCCGCAGAAGGTAGTTGAGGCCAGTTCATTGGCCATATTTAAGAGGGAGTTAGATGTGGCCCGTGTGGCTAAAGGGATCTGGAGTTATGGAGAGAAGTCAGGTACAGGATACTGATTTGGGTAATCAGCCTACACCTGCACCTATTTTCTATGTTTCTATGTTTCTAAACCACTGTACTCATCTAACCCCCCTAACCCCCTCTAAACTGTTTAAACCACTAAACCCCTCTAAATCACTGTAACCCCGTGTAAACACATCTAAACCCACGTAAACCATTCTAAGCTCCTCTAAACCACTCAAAACCCATCTAAACACGTGTACACACCCTGTGAACTGCTGAAAACACCCAACCCCTCTAAATACGTGAACCCTTGTAAACCCCAGTAAACGTTTCTAAACCTCTCTAGATTACTCTAAACCCTTGCGAACTCATGTAACCCCCTCTAAACTCACCTACACCCTCTGTAATCCCCTCTAAATTCACCTACACTCCATGTAAACCCCTTCAACCCACTGTAAATCCCTGTAACCTCATGTAAACCCCATCTAAATCACTGTAACCTCTGTAAACCCCAGTAATCGCATCTGCCATTTAAAATCCCTCAACTCAAAACCTCTCGAAACCCTTCCAAACACCTATAAACCCATCTAAACACATCTACACCCCGCTAAACACATCTAAACCCCTATCTGCCCCTCTAAACCCCTCAAATCCCATCCGAACCTCTATCACTATCATCCCCTCTCAATTCCTCTAAACCCCCTGTAAACCCATGTAAACCTCGCCAAACTCCTCTAAACCCCTAACCATATAACCATATAGCCATATAACCATATAACAATTACAGCACTGAAACAGGCCATCTCGGCCCTACAAGTCCGTGCCGAACAAACAGTTTCCCCATGTCCCATCTACCTGCACTCAGACCATAACCCTCCATTCCTTTCCCATCCATATATATATATCCAATTAATTTTTAAATGATCAAATTGAACCTGCCTCCACCACTTCCACTGGAAGCTCATTCCACACAGCTACCACTCTCTGAGTAAAGAAGTTCCCCCTCATGTTACCCCTAAACGTCTGTCCCTTAATTCTGAAGTCATGTTCTCTTTATGCCCTGGTAAACACATGTGAACATCTCTAAACCTCTCTAAATTCCTCTAAACCCCTCTACCCCTTTAAACGACTCTGAACTCCTTAAAACCACCTGTAACCCCCCCCCCGCCCAACCCACACCAAACCTGTAAACCACTCCATCCCCCTAAATCCCTCTAAGCCTCTGTAAACCCCATGTAACACCTTGTAAACCCCTCTAAAGCGCGTAAAACCAGTCTAAACCCCAGAAAACCACTACAACTATACCTTGAAAACCCCTCTAAACCCATCTGAATCCATGTAAACCTCTCCAATCCACTCAAAACCCCTCGAAAACACCTCTAAACCCCTGTAAACCACTCTAAACCGCACTTAACTGGGGGGACTGACATTCTGGCAGGCAGGTTTGCTAGTGCTACATGTGTGGGTTCAAACTAAGTAGTGGGGTGGAGGGATTGACAAATCGGGAGTATAAAGATGGAGTTGAAGGGGAAGTGATTACAGGAAAAATTACAAAAGATTCTCAAATTAATGCGAAGGAAAGTTCGAGAAGGGATAAAAGTGTACGGTCAGGGCCAATTGCGAGCGATGCGTGGGGGGAATTGAATATGGAGGTCAAAGCGTTGTATATAAATGCGTGACGTATAAGAAGTAAAGAGGACGTGCTTGAGGCTCAGTTAGAAATTGGCAAGTATGATGTTGTGGGAATTACAGAGACATAGCTGCAAGAGGGACAGGGTTGGGAACTGAATAGACAAGGATATACCTCCTATCGAAAAAACAGACAGGTGGGCAGAGGGGTTACTCTGTTGGTGAGGAATGAAATTCAGCCCCTTGCAAAGGGTGACATTGAAACAGGAGACGTGGAGTCAGTATGGATAATACTAAGGAGTTGTAATGGTAAAAAGATCCTAATGGGACTTAACTCCAGGACCCCAAACAGCAGCCTGGACATAGGGTGCAAGTTGAGTTAAATTGGCATGAAGCAAAAGTAATGCTATGGTTGATATAGGAGATTTCAACATGCAGGTAAACTGGGAAAATTAGGTTGATACTGGACCCCAAGAAAGGGGCTTTGTCGAGTGCCTTCGTGATGGATTCATAGAGCCGGTTGTATTGGAGCCTACCAGGGAGAAGGTAATTCTGGATTTAGTGTTATGTATTGAACCGCATTTGACATAGGACCTCGAGGTTAATGAGCTATTAGGAGGTAGTGACCATAACATGGTCAGAATTAATCTACAATTTGAGAGGGAGAAGGGTGGATCGGAGGTGTCAGTGTTACAGTTGAATAAATGGGAGTATGGAGCCACGAGGGTGGAGCTGGCCAAAGTTGACTGGAAACATACACTAGCAGGGATGATAATGGAACAAAAATGGCAGGTATTTATAGGAATAATACAGAAGGTGCAGGATCACTTAATTCCGAGGAGGAATAAAGATTCCAAAGGGAGTAAGGGGCGGCAGTAGCTGACAAGGGACGTCAGGGACAGTATAAAGCTAAAAGCCGTACAACGTAGCACAGATGAGCGGGAAGCAAGAGTATTGGGTTTTGTTTAAGAACAACAGAAGATAACGAAAAAGACAATACGGGGAGAAATGATGAGGTACGAAGGTAAGCTAGCCAAGAATATAAAGTAGGATGGTAAAAGCTTATGTAGGTTTGCGAAGAGAAAACACATTAGTTAACAACAAAGCTGGACCCTTGAAGACCGAAAAGGGTGATTTTATTATGGAGAACAAGGAAATGGCAAATGAGTTGAACAGGTGCTTTGGATCCGTCTTCACAAAGGAGGACACAAACAATCTACCTGATATAGTAGATTATATAATAGTATAGTAGATCATGCCATTGGGGTGGAGTGCTGACGGATAATCGCTGTCTGAAAAAAACACTGAGAATAGCTAAGGCCAAACTGCAACCCCTCCATACACATCTGGACCTCCTGCCATCGGGCAAGAGATACCGTAGCATCAAAGCCCGGACTGCCAGACTGCTAGCAGCTTCCTGCCACAGGCTGTGAGGCTACTAAACACTCACTCCACCTGATTCTGCGGCTTTGCACAGCCAATTTAATAACGTGGGCACTGGCCACTTAAATCAGCTGCCCTGGACATTTTATGACTGTTTTTTCCTGTATTTTTATGTTGCTGTTTTACCTGCACCTTTAAACTATTTGTACTGTTCCATCAGGGACTGGATTGTTTTTGGTGTTTTTATTATGTGAAATGTTTAAGTTTTATGTGCGATGCTCCGGTATTCCCTGGGAAACGTCTTCTCATTTTGCACTGTACAATTGTTGCTTTGCAAGATTAGATAAATTTGATTTGATTTGATTTGATTTGATTTGATTTGATTTGATTTGATTTGATTTGATTTGATTTGATTTGATTTGATTTGATTCGATTTGATGGATAGATAATTGGTTGGCAGACACGAAACAGAGAGTGGGGATTAACGGGTCCCTTTCAGAATGGCAGGCAGTGACTAGTGGGGTACCGCAAGGCTCGGTGCTGGGACCGCAGCTATTTGCAATATACATCAATGATTTGTATGAAGGGATTCAAAGCAACATTAGCAAATTTGCAGATGACACAAAGCTGGGTGGCAATGTGAACTGTGAGGAGGATTCTATGAGAATGCAGTGTGACTTGGAGAGGTTTGGTGAGTGGGCCGATGCATGGCCGATTACGATTAAAGTGGAGAAATGTGAGGTTATCCAGTTTGGTAGCAAAAACAGGAAGGCATATTACTATCTAAATGGCGTCAAGTTGGGAAAAGGTGAAGTACAGCGGGATCTGGGTGGTCGTTGTCCATCAGTCTCTGAAAGTAAGCATGCATAAATGAGGCATGCAGAAACCAATCTAAACCTCTTGAAATCCTTCAAAAAGGCTCTAAACCTCTCTAAACACATTTAAACATTCTAAACCCATTTATAGCATTCTAAACCGGTCTAATCCCCTCTACACCAAACCCCTACAAGCCGCTAGAAACCTCCTCTAAACACGTCTAAACCCAGCAAAACACCTCCAAACCTCCATCAACACCGCTAACCCTCTCTAATTCTCTCCAAACACCAACAAATGCCTCTACCCTCTTTAAACAGTTTTAAAACCCTACAAACCCCTATAAACACCGCTTACCCTCTCCAAACCTCTCCAAACACCACCAAAGGCCTCTACCCTCTTTAAACTGCTTTAAAACCCTCCAAACCCCTCCAACTCCCTCTAAACCTCTCTAACCCCCCACGAATCCCCTGTAAACCCTGTAAACCCCACGAAACGCCTCCGAATCCCCGAAACACCTCGTAAAAACTCGAAATACATCGAAACCCCTCTAACACCTCTAATTCCCTCTAACCCCCTCTAACCCCCTCTAACCCCGTCTAAACCCCATCTAACCCCGTCTATACGCATCTAACCCCGTCTAAACCCTTCTAACCCCCTCTAACCCCGTCTAGACCCCATCTAACCCCGTCTAAACCCATCTAACCCCGTCTAAACCCTTCTAACCCCCTCTAACACCTTTAAACCGCTCCAAACCCGTCTAAACTCCTCAACACCTCTAAGCCCCTCTAAGCACATATAATCCCCTCTAAACCCCTCTAAACACATCGACCCCCATCTAAACCGCTTAAAACCTCTGGAAACCCATCTATACCCCTCGAAACACCTCTAAACCCCATCTAATGCCCTCTAAACACCTCTGAAGCTCTCTAATCCCTCTAGACACCTCTATACACATCTAAAGCGCTCTAATCCTCTCTAAACCCATCTAAACTCCTCTAAACTCATATAAGCCCCTGTAATCTACTTTAAACCCCTTTAAACCCATTTAAACACATCGAAACCTCTAAACCGCTCTAAACCCGTTCTCGAAACCCGTCTAAACATTCTAAACCCATCTAAAGCACCCGTCTAATCGTCTAACCCCTCTACATTCCTCTACACCCCTCTAAACCCCTCCAAACACCCCCAGCCCCTCTAAACCCCTTTAAGCTTCTCTAAACATCTCCAAACTTAAAGCACACGGTATTGGAGGTTCAGTATTGATGTGGATAGAGAACTGGTTGGCAGACAGGAAGCAAAGAGTAGGAGTAAACGGATCCTTTTCACAATGGCAGGCAGTGACTAGTGGGGTACCGCAAGGCTCAGTTCTTGGACCCCAGCTATTTACGATATATATTAATGATTTGGACAAGGGAATTGAATGCAACATCTCTATGTTTGCGGATGACACGAAGCTGGGGGGCAGTGTTAGCTGTGAGGAGGATGCTAGGAGGCTGCAAGGTGACTTGGATAGGCTGGGTGAGTGGGAAAATGCATGGCAGATGCAGTATAATGTGGATAAATGTGAGGTTATCCACTTTGGCGGCAAAAACAGGAAAGTAGATTATTATCTGAATGGTGGCCGATTAGGAAAGGGGAGATGCAACGAGACCTGGGTGTCATGGTACACCAGTCATTAAAAGTAGGCATGCAGGTGCAGCAGGCAGTGAAGAAGGCGAATGGTGATCATTCATAGCAAACGGATTTGAGTATAGGAGCAGGGTGGTTCTACTGTAGTTGTACAGGGTCTTGGTGAGACCACACGTGGAGTATTGCGTACAGTTTTGATCTCCTAATGTGAGGAAATACATTCTTGTCATAGAGAGAGTACAGAGAATGTTCACCATAATGATTCCTGGGATGTCAGGTCTTTCATATGAAGAAAGACTGGATAGACTCGATTTGTACTCGCTAGAATTTAGAAGTTTGAGGGGGGATCGTATAGAAACTTACAACATTCTTAAGAGGTTGGACAGGCTACATGCAGGAAGATTGTTCCCGATGTTGGGGAAGTCCAGAACAAGGATAAGGGGGAAATCTTTTAGGACCGAGATGAGGAAAACGTTTTTCACACAGAGAGTGGTGAATCTCTGGAATTCTCTGCCGCAGAAGGTAGTTGAGGCCAGTTCAATGGGTATATTTCAGAGGGAGTTAGATGTGGCCCTTGTGGCTAAAGGGATCAGGGGGTATGGAGAGAAGGCAGGTACAGGATACTGAGTTGAATGATCAGCCATGATCATATTGAATGGCGGTGCAGGCTGGAAGGACCGAATAGCCTCTACTCCTGCAACTATTTTCTATGTTTCTACTACCCCCTCTAAACCCCTCCAAACACCTCTAACCCTCTCTTAACCCCTCGAAACCACTGTAAACCCTCTAAACCACACGAAACGTCTCAAAATCCATGGAAACCCCACGCAACCCCTTGCAACACCCGAAACCTCTCTAACACCCTAATCCTCTCTAACCCCCCTAAACCACAAACCCCTCGAAAACCCTCTAAAGCCCTCTAGGATACTCAAACCGCACTAAACGCCTCTAACCCCTTATAACCCCATCTAAATCCCCCTCACACCGTCTAACCCCGTCAAAACCACTCACAACCTCTCTAAACCCATCCAAACCCCGTTAAACCCCACTAAACAACTCCTAACACCTCAAACCCATCTAAACCCCTCTAAACTCCTCTGAACCCTCCTAATCCCCTTCTAAATCCATCTACACACATCGAAAACACTCTAACCCCTTTATACCCATCTTAACCCCTCTATACTCATCTAAACCCCTCTAACATCCTCTCAACACCCCTAAAGCCCTCAAACCACGTCTAAATCCCTCATAAACACGTCTAAACATCTCTAAGCCCCCCTATCCTCTAATTCCATCGAAATCCCTCTAACCTCCACTAAACCCATCTAAACACCTCTAAGCCCCTATAATCCACGTTAAACCCCTTTGAACCCATTTAAACACATCCAATATTTGGACGTGTTTAGAAGGTTTAGAGCAATTTAGAGGTGTTTCGAGATGTTTAGATGGGTTTAGAGGCGCTTAAAGGGGTTTAGATGGGGTTCGTGGAATTTAGAGGGATTTAGAGGGTTTTAAATAGGTTTAGAGGGTATTATAGGGGCTTAGAGGTGTTTAGCTGGAGTTTAGAGGGGATTTAGAGTGATTTCGATGGGATTAGATTAATTTAGAGGGGTATAGTGGTTTAGAGAAGATACGATGGGGTTATTGGGGTTTAGAGAGCTCTAGATGGGTCTGGTGGAGTGTAGAGGTGTTTAGATGGGTATAAAGAGGTAAGAGGGTTTTCAATACAATACAATACAATACCGTTGTATTCGTCACATTGCACATTAAGTGCAAGTGAAATGAATTTGTCAGCAGAGTACAATGATAAAGACCACACAATACACAATAAAAGTTTAACACAAACATCAACCGCAGCATTCATCATTGTGGTGGAAGGCACAACATTTTGTCAGTTCTGCTCCATTTTCCCGCGTGGTCGGGACCTTAACCCTTCGCAGCCGTCGCTGCGGGCGTCCAGATGTTCAGACAGGTAAACGTCCAGGTAAGTCTAGAGTCGGCACTTCCCCACCGGAGACCGCGGCTTTAGGTTTGTGTAGGCCGCAGGCCGGTGGTCGAAAATATAAAGTTCCCGCCACAGCCTGAAGCGCCACAGACAGCAGGGCCGGCGGTCGAAGCTCCCCTCCAGGGTTGATGGTAAGTCCACGACGGGTCCGCGGTAGAAGTTGGCCGCGGGCCGGCATTCGGGGCTTCTACTTCCCCCGGGTCTCTACGAGGGATCCCGGGCTGTGCAGACGCCACGCCAGCTGGAGCTGTGCAGACCGCGGCTTCAGGCTGCCGGCTGCCGCGGGCCAGCGAAACGGAGCGCACCCCTCCGGCGAGCCCGCTCGACACCGGGAGTCCACGCTGCGCCCGCCGCTGAAGCCCCGGACGCGTCTCCGGCAAAGGCCGTGCCGATCCTTGGTGTTAGGCCACGGGGGAGGCGACCTGGAAAAAGTCGCGTCTGCGAGGAGGAGGCGACCCACACGGTTTCCCCATTAACACCCCCCCCCCACACACACACCCACACACACACACACACACACACCCACACACACACACACACACACACACACACACACACACACACACACACACACACACACACACACACACACACACACACACACACACACACACACACACACAAAAGACAAAGGAACATTAAAAACATACTTTAAAACATACTAAAATAAATTAAAAAGTTGAAAAAATCGAACACGCTGCTGGCAGGGCGCCGGCTTGCAGAGCCCCCATTGACAAGAGTAGGGGTTTAGAAGGGTTTCGAATGATTTAGAGGGGTTTAGAATGGAATAGAGATGCTTAGGTACATTTGGGATGTTTCGAGGGGTTTAGAGGCTTTGAGATGTTTGATAGTGTTTAGTGGGGTTTAGACGGATTTGGAGGGGTTTAGAGGGGTTTAAGAGGGCTTTAGGTTTAGTGGAGAGTAGGGTTTGGACGGGTATAAAGGGGTTTACTTTGGATTAGAGGGGTTTAGAGGTGTTTGGGGAAGGGTTTTGTAGAGGTTTCGGGGGTTTCGGGGGGTTTCGAGGGGTTTAGCGGTGTTTGAGATGTTGGTAGGTGGTTTAGAGGGGATTTGAGGGGTTTAGATGGTTTTACAGGTTATTAGATGGATTTAGAGGTGGGTAGAGCGGGTTAGAATCCATTAGAGGTGTTTAGATGAGTTTCGAGGTGTTTCGATGGGTTACGAGGGGTTTCAAGGGATTTAGAGTCGTTTCGTGGAGTTAAGACAGTTTGCTGTGTTTTCTAGGGGTTTAGACATGTGTAGAGGAGTTTGGAAGGGGTTCGTGGTGCTTCGATGGATTTAGAGGGGTTTGGAGGGATTTGGAGGGTTTAAAGCGGTTTGGAGGGGTTTAGATGAGTTTAAAGGGGCGTAGATGGGGTTTAGACGAGTTTGGATTGTTTTAGATGGGTTTACATAGAAACCGAAACATAGAAAATAGGTGCAGGAGTAGAGGCCATTTGGCCCTTCAAGCCTGCACCGCCATTCAATATGATCATGGCTGATCATCCAACTCAGTATCATGTACCTGCCTTCTCTCCATACCCCCTGATCCCTTTAGGCACAAGGGCCACATCTAACTCCCTCTTAAATATAGCCAATGAACTGGCCTCAACTACCTTCTGCGGCAGAGAATTCCAGAGATTCACCACTCTGTGTGAAAAACGTTTTCCTCATCTCGGTCCTAAAAGATTTCCCCCTTATCCTTAAACTGTGACTCCTTGTTCTGGACATCCCCAACATCGGGAACAATCTTCCTGCATCTCGCCTGTCCAACCCCTTAAGAATTGTGTACGTTTCTATAAGATCCCCCTCAATCTTCAAAATTCTAGTGTGTACAAGCCGAGTCTATCCAATCTTTCTTCATATGAAAGTCCTACCCTCCCAGGAATCAGTCTGGTGAACCTTCTTTACACTCTCTCTATGCAAGACTGTATTTCCTCAGATTAGGAGACCAAAACTGTACGCAATACTCCAGGTATGGTCTCACCAAGACTCTGCACAACTGCAGTAGAACCTCCCTGCTCTATGTTAGAATGTTCAGATAGGTTTAGAGCGGTTTAGGGCTGTTTACAGGGTGTTTCGAGGGGGTGTAGATAGGGTTCGAGGTGTTTAAAGGGGTTTAGAGGGATTTCGCGGAATTTCGAGGGCTTTAGAGGTATAGATAGGATTATAGGGGTTTAGAGGGGCTTCGACGTGTTTAGAGGGTTGTACGGATTTCGATGGGATTAGAGGAGGTTAGAGAGGTTTAGGGATGTTTAGAGAGCTTCAGTTGGGTTTAGACGTGTTTTGGAGGGATTTGGAGGTGTTTTGAGGGCTTTAGCGGTGTTGGGAGGGCGTTAGAGGGGTTTAGATGAGTTTAGAGGGGGTAATGGGGTTTAGAGGGCTTTAGAGGGATTTGGTGGAGTGTAGAGGGGTTTAATGCGTGTATAAAGGGGTTAGAGTGTTTTCGGTGTGTTTAGATGGATTTAGAAGGGATTAGGAGGGTTTAGAGGAGTTTAGAGGGGTTGAGGTGTGTTAATTATTCTTATCCCAAATACCTCTAAACACCTCTAATCCCCACTAAAGCCCTCTAGCACTCTCTAAACCTCCCACCTAAACTTCCATCGAAATCCTGTTTAACCCTGTTTAAACCCATATAAACCTATCTAAACCCTTCTAAACTCCTCTAAACCCCTCTAAAGCCATGTAAATACTTCAATGGTACTCTAAACCCAAATCCCTCTGATCACCTCTAATCCACTAAAACTCTCTATACCCCTCTAAACCCCTCTAAACACCTCTCATCCCATCGAAATACATATAACCCCCTCTAACCCCCTCTAAACCCCTCTAAACCCCTCTAAGCCCAGCTAAGCCCCGCTAAGCCCCCAGAATCCCTTCAAAACCACTTTCAGTCTCTCTATATTCCTCGAAACCCATCGAAACCCCCCTATAAACCCCTCGAACCCCATCTAACCCCCTCTAAACCCTTCTAAACCAGTCTAAACATTCCAAGCCCATTTAAAACACTCTAACCCCATCTAAACCCCTCTACACCGCTAGAAACCCCTCTAAGCACCTCTAAACCCATATAAACCCCCTGCAACCACCTCCAAACCTCTCCACACATCAAATCCCATCTAAATCTCTACAAACGCCACCAAAGGCCTCTATCTTCTCTAAACCGCTTTAAACCATCGAAAACGCTGTAAAGCCTATAAACCCCATGACATGCATCTAAATCCATCGAAACTCCTCGTAACCTCTCTGAATCGCCCCGAAACCCCTCTAAACACCTGTAATCACCTCTAATCCCCTCTAACTCCTCTCTAAACCACCATAAGCGCCTCTAAAACCACCTAATCCCCTCTAAACTACTCTAACCCCCACTATACGCATCTAACCCCTTCAAACCCCCTCCAAACACATCGAGCCCTCTAAACCCCTCTAATACCATGTAAATACCTCTAAACCTCTCTAAACCCTTCTAAACCTCTCTAAACCCCTCTAAACTCCTCTAAGCCCCTTTAAGCCTCTATAAGCCCATCAAAACCCCTCTAAACCCCTCTAAACTCATCGAAACCTATTTTCTCCTCTAAACTCGCAATCCATTTAAACCCCTCGAAACCCCTCGAAACCCATCTAAACCCCTCTAAACCCCTGTAAGTCATTCTAAACGCTCTAAACCGCTGTGTGCGGATGTTTTATGTTGAATTCTATAATGTGTTGTGTTCTTTATGTTTATTGTATGGCTGTATGGTAATCTCATTTCACTGTGCCATCTGGCACATGTGACAAATAAATGTATCTTGTATCATCTTGTAACTTGTATCTTCTAAACCCCTCTAAAGCCCTCTAAACCTCTCTTAACCCATCTAAACTCCCCTAATCCCATCGAAATCACCCCAAACCCCTCCAAACCCCGCTAAACACCTCTAAACCCCGCTGTCCACAAAATCCCCTCTAAACATATCTAAACCCCTCTGTCTCTTTAAAGCCCTCTAACCGCTACTATGCCCCTCTAAGAACCTATAGCCGTCTAAACACTTCAGAATCCCCTTTAAGCACCTGTAATAACCATATAACAATTACAGCACGGAAACAGGCCATCTCGCCCCTACTAGTCCGTGCCGAATCACATCCAATCTCCTCTATTTTTCCCTCTAAACCACCCTAAGCACCTCTAAAACCACCCAATCCTCTCTAAACCACTCTAACCCCCACTAAACGCATCTAACCCCTTCAAACCCAGTCTAACCTCCTGTAAACCCCTCTAAACACATAAAAACCCTTCTAAACTCATAGAGACGCCTCAAACCCCTCGAAATCTCTCCAACCACCCCCAAATACGTCTAAACCCATCTAACCCATTGTAAACCCATTTATACCCCCTTCAACCCCCGTCTACACCCCACCAAAGTACTCTATAACCCTCTAAACACCTTGAAAGCCCTCTAACCTCCCTGTAAAACCCTCTAAACCCCTCTAAACACCTCTGTGCGGCTGCGACCCAATTTTGGAGTTCGGAGGCACCGGCCGCAGTCCCGGTGGACAGGAACATCGGGAGCTCGCAGGTCCTGGTGCGAGACCGCTTTTCCGAGCACCGCAACGGCGACTTCTCCCGCTGGAACCGCGGGTTTAAAGGACATGGAGCGGGGCCTACCATCGCCCGCCGGGGTCTTTAACATCGGAGCCCAAGTTCGCCTCGACACTGCAATTGGACTGCTGAACCACGGGAGAAGGAACAAAGGGAAGAGATAAAGACTTTGCCTTCCATCATAGTGAGGAGATGTTGGAGACTCACTGTGATGGATGCTTATGTAAACTGTGTTAAATGTGGGTCTTGGATTGTTTTGTAATGTAAAAACAAAAACTGTGGAAATTATATTTCGTTCAAACCTAGGTTTGAATACCAATAAATAGCATTCTAAATCCCTCTAAACCCCTCTAAACACATCTAAGCCCCTCTAACGCTCTATAATACCCTCAAAACCCATCTAAACGCATCGAAATCCATTTTCTCCTCTAAACTCCTCGAAATCCATCTAAACCCCTCTAAACCCCCTGTAAACCCCTCTAAAGTCTTCTAAATCCTCCAAACCGCTCTAAATCCTTCTAAATACATCTAAACCCATCCAAAGACCTGCAAACCTCTCTAATCGCCCCCTAAACCTCTCTAATCCCACCGAAATCCCTATAACCCTCTCTAAAGCCTCTCTAAACACCTCTAAACCCGTCCAAGCCTCCATAATCCACTATAACCCATTCGAAATCCCTCTAATCTCCTCGAAACCCATTTAAACCCCCTCGACACCACTCTAAACCTCTCGAAACCCCTGTAAAGCATTCTAAATACCTAAAACCTTCTAAACCGCTCTAAATCCCTCTAAACACATCTAAACCCGTTTAAAGCCCTCTGGGGTGTTTGTTTCCCTCATGCGTTACAAGACGTAGCTCGCTTTTCGCTTATGTTGACGTCTAACATGTTGACAGAATTGTCGCCCGACTCGTCACATCATACATCGTGATGTCGCTTCCAGAAGTAAGGGAGGGGAGGGAGAAAGGTAGATGGGGGGGGTGAAAGTGAATGGGAGGCAGCCAACTTGAGGAAGTAAGGGATGGGAGGAAGCCACCTTTTGGGAATAAGGGGAATAGGAGGTAGGCAGCTTGTGGTGTAAGGGGAATGTGAGGGAGCAGGTTGGGTGAGTAAGGGGAAAGGATAGTAGCCAGTGGGGGGGGGGGGTGTAAAGGTAATTTGTGTTTTACAGATTGGGTTAATAAGGGGAAAGGGAGGTAGCCAGCTTGGCGGGAGTAAGGGGGAGGGAGTTAGCCAGCTTGGCGGGTAAGGGACCGGAGGAAGGGGTGGGAAGAAACCAGCTTGGGAGAGTAAGGGGTGGGAGGAAACCCGCTTGGGGTGTGGGAAGGGGTAAGGGAAGGGAGGAAGCCAGCTTGGCGAGGTAAGGCGAATGGGGAGAGGCCAGCTGGGAGTGTAAGGGGAAAGTGCGTTAGCCGACTTGGGGGAGTAAGGGATGGGAGGGAGGCAGCGTGGGGAGCAAGAAATGGGAAATAGCCAGATTGGGGAGTAAGGGATGGGAGGCAGCCAGTTTGGCGGAGCAAGGGGATCGATTAAGCCAGATTGGAGGATTAAGGTGTGGGATAGCCATCTTGGAGGGGGATATTTGGAGAGGCGGGTGGTGAGAGATGGGTGGGAGCCAGCTTGGGGAGTAAGTGATGTGAGGAAAGCAGCTTACAGTAGTAAAGAATAGGTGGAATGTGCGAATGGGAGAATGGGAGGTAGTCAGCTTGGAGGTAAGGGATGGGTAGAAGGTGCTTGGGGGAGTAAGGGGAGGGAGGAAACCAGCTTGGGGAGGTAAGTCGAAACGGAGTAAGACAGCTTGGTGAAGTAATGGGTGTGAGGCAGCCAGCTTGGGGTGGGCGTAAGGGATGAGATGAAGCCAACTTGGGGGAGTAAGGGATATGAGGTAACCAGCTTGGAAGACTAAGGCGAATGGGAGTTTCACAGCTTGGGTTTGTAATGAGAAATGGGGGTAGCCAGCTTGGAGGGGCGGGTAAGGGATGGGAGGCAGCCAGTTTCGGAGAGCAAGGGGATTCGGAGTAAGCCAGCTTTGGGAATAAGTGGTTGGAGTTAGACAGCTTGGAGAAGATGCGAGCTGGGGGGCGGGTGGTAAGGGATGGGAGGGAGCATGCTTGGGGGAGTAAGGGGAATAGGAGGTAGGCAGATTGGGGGAGTAAGGGGATTGGGAACCAAATTGGGGGGGGAAGGGTGGGAGATAGTGTGTTTGGATGAGGAAGGGAAATGGTTTGGTAAGCAGCTAGGGGGAGTAAGGGGTGGGAGAAAGATAATTTGGGGGAGTAAGGGATGGGAGGAAAGCAGCTTGGATGAGTAAACGGTAGGTGGTAGCCAGCGTGGGCGAGTAAGGGATGGGACGGCTAATTAGTCAGCTTGGGGGGAAAGGTGAATGAGAGGAAGCTAGTTTGGTGGTTTAAGGGATGGGAGGTAGCCAACTTAGGGGGTAAGAGGAATGGGAGCTAGCCAGCTTGGACGAGTAAGGAATGTGAGGCAGCCAACTTGCGGGATTAAGGGGATTGGGAGGAAGCAATATTAAATGGGAATGGGATGTAACCAGCTTGGGGGAGTAGGTGATCGGAGTCAGCCAGTTTGGGGGAGTAAGGAGAAGCGGAGTAAGCCAGCTTGGGAGGCTAAGAGAGAGGAGGTAGGAAGCTCGGCGGGGGGAGCCAGCTTGGGGGGGGGGGCGGGGTGTAAGGGATAGGAAGCAAGCCTGGGGGAGAAGGGATGGGAAGAAGCCAGCTTGGATGAGTAATGGATAGGAGGTAGCCAGCTTTGGGGAGTAAGGTGAATGGGAGTAAAGGACGGGAAGATTGGCAGCTTCAGGGAGTTAGGGGGCAGGCGGTTGCCAGCTTGGTAGAGAAAGGGGAATGGCAGTTTCTCACAGCTTGGGAGTGCTCGTGTTTCAGACGATATAACTCGCTGTTAGCTTCTGTGATCTTTTTATATTTAATTTATTTTTAATAGAAGCAATTGTACAAATATAAAACATCCGGCATCTAAGATTATACACTTATTGTACAGCTTCATTTTAACCTTATAACCCGAAAATGAAAAAAATAAAAGAAAAAGACAACAAGAGAGGGGAAAGGTGAGAAGTGAAAAGATCTCAAAAACGCACAAAGGAAAACCGCTAAACTACCAAAGTTGTGTAGCCGAAAAATCTAAAGAAAAGAAAAAAGCAGCAAAGGTTGGGAGGTAGCCAGCTTGAGGGGGTAACGGTAATGGGAGGTAGCCAACTTGTGGGGGGGGGGGGAGGTAGGGAATGGATGGGAGAAAGCCAGTTTGGGGGAGTAATGGAAGGGAGAATGTCGGTTTGGGGAGTCGGGCAAATGGGTGTGTGCCAACTCGGGAGAGGAAAGAATGGGAGATAGCCAGCTTGGGGGAGAAAGGGGTTGGTTGGTAGGCAGCTAGGGGTGTAAGGGGTAGGGGGAAGCCAGCTGGAGGGAATAGGGAAATGTGAGATAGCCAGCTTGGGAGAGTAAGGTGAATGATAGGAAGCGAGTTCGGGAGAGTCAGGTGAATGGGATGTAGCGAGCTGTAGAGATTAAGGGAAATGGGAGTTAGCCAGCTTGGGGAGTGAGGGATGGGTGGTGGCCAGCATTTGGGTGTAAAGGGTGGGAGGTAGCCCGCTTGGGGAAGTAAGGGGAATGGGAGGTAGCCAACTTAGGGGATAAATTAATGGGAGGTAGTAGTAAACTTGGGGGAGTAAGACAAATGGGCGGAAGTCAACTTGGGGGAAAAAGAGTTTGGAGGATGCCAACTTGGGGAAGTAAAGGACGAGAAGATGTCAGTTTTGGGCGTAAAGGATGTGAGGAAAATAGCTTGGGGGAGTAAGGCGAATAGGAAGAAGCCAACTTGCGGGAGTAAGGGATTGGAGGAAACCAGCTTGGGGGAATAAGGGGAATGGAAAGAAGACAGCTTGGGTGAGTAAGGGGAAAGGGAGGATGCCAGTTTGGGGGATAAGGGTGAAAGGGAGTAAAGGATGGGCAGATTGCCAGGTTGAGGGAGTTAGGGGAATGGGAGGAGGTAGCCAGGATGGGGAATTAAGGGGAAATGATGTTAGCCTGCCTGGGTGAGTAACGGGAATGGCAGGTTCCCTCAGCTTGGGGATATCTGTTCGCTCGTGTTTCAGACACTGTTGGATTCCGTCGACGTCCAACTTGTTGACGGAATCGTCGCCCGATGCATCACAGAGTGCATTGTGTCGTCACTTCCAGGAATCGCCACGAGCAGGCTTTTTCCATGAACCCCGCTTGGAGGAGTAAAGATTGTGAGGAGGCCAGCTTGGGCGACTAAGAAAAAAAAGAGGTAGTCAGCTTGGGGATGTAAAGATGTGAGGTTGCCAGCTTGGCGGAGTAAGGGATGGGAGGCAGCCAGCTTCCAAGCGAAAATAATGGGAGGTACCCATAAAGGATGAATAAGGGGTGGGAGATAACCAGCTTGTGGGGGGGGGGGGGTGATAAAGGATAGGAGTTATAGCTGTCTGGGGGGGGAGGGGGTAATGGACAGGAGGTAGCCAGCTTGGGGGAGTACGAGATGGGAGGAAGTCAGATTGGGGGAGTAAGCGATGGCAGGCAGCCAGCTTGGGGAGAGTAAGAGGAATGGGAGGTAGCCAGGTTGGGTGAGTAAGGGGGGAAAGGGTGGTAGCCAGCATCGAGGAGTAAGGGGAGCAACGTAGCCAGCTTGGGAACGTAATGGATGGGAGGAAGGCAGCTCGGGGAAGTAAGTGATGGGAAGTTGGCCACTTGGAGTATTAAGGAAGTAAGGAAGGAAGACAGCTTGGGGGGGATAAGGGATTGGAGGTAGACAGCTTGTGGGAGGGAGTACGGGATGTGAGGTTGCCAGCTTGGGGGGGGGGTGTAAGAGGAGGGAGGAAGCTATCGTGGGGGGTGAGTGTTTGAAGGGAGAAAGCTTAGGGGGGGGGGGGGTGGGAGGTAGCCAGCTTGGGAGAATAAGGAGAATTGCAGTTTCCCAGCTTGGGGTGTTTGTTCGCATGTTAACAGAACAGCCGCCCGACGCGTCACAACGTACATCGCGTCGTCGCTTCCAGGTATCGCCACGAGAATGCTTTTGGTATGCTAGACTTCATAAATTAGAGCATTGAGTATAGAAGCTGGGATGTAATGTTAAAATTGTACAGGGCATTGGTGAGACCAAATCTGGAGTATGGTGTACAATGTTGGTCGCCCAATTATAGGAAGGATGTCAACAAAATAGAGAGAGCACAGAATCGTCGCCCGATGCATTACAGGGTGCATCGAGTCGTCGCTTCAAGGGATCGCCACCAGGCTTCTGTCCGGCTTGGGGGAGTAAGGGATGGGAGGAAGACGGCTTGGTTGAGTAAGGGAAAAGGGAGGTAGCCAGCTTGGGAGGCTAAGGATGGGAGTTTGCAAGCTTGGTGGAGTAACTTTGGGAGGCAGACAGCTTCCGAGAGAAAGGAATGGGAGTTAAAGAGATAGGAATAATAAAGGATGGGAGAGTGATCCAGCTCCGGGGAGTAAAGGAGGAGAGATAGCCACCTTGAGGTAGTAAAGGATGGGAAGAAGGCAGATTGGGGGAGTAAAGGTATGGAGGCAACCAACTTGGGGGAGTGAGGCGATTGGAAGGTAGCCAGCTTGGGGGAGGAAGGGGAATGGGAGGGTGACAGCTTGGGTTAGCAAGAGGAAAGAGAGAGAGCCAGCTTGGAGGTGGTGGGGGGGGGGGGTAAGGGATGGGAGGAAGGCGACTTGGAGATTAAGGGATTGGAGGGCGTCATTTTAGTGGATTCAGGCATCTGAGGTAGCCAGCTGTGGGTAGTGAGGGATGGGAATAAAGCAACTTGGGGGAGTAAAGCAAGAGAGGAAGCCAGCTTGGGGTGGAAGGGTATGTGATTGGAGGCAAGCTGCTTGTGGCAGTAAGACGAATCGGAATAAGCCAGCTTGTGGGAGTACGGGATCGGAGGTAGTCAGCTTGGGGAGTAAGGGGAATTGCAGGTAGGGCGCTTGGGGGAATAAATGAGATTGGGACGTAGCCAGCTTGAGGGAGTAAGGGCATTGCAGGTTCCCAGCTTGGGGGTGTTTGTTCGCTCATGTGTCAGATGATGTAGCTCGCTGTTGGCTTCTGTCGTCGTCCAACATGTTGACAGGTTAGTCGTCCGACGCGTCACATCGTACATCGCGTCGTCGCTTCCAGAGATCGCCACGAGGAGGCGCTTAGGGGAGTAAGGGATGGGAGGAAGGCAGGTTGGGGGAGTAAGGGGTGTGGGAGGTAGCCAGCTTGGCGCGTAAGGGGAATGGGAGGGAGAAGCTTGGTGAGTAAGGGGAAAGTGTAGTAGCCAGCCTGGGATGGGTAATGGGAATGGGAATTTGACAGATTGGGTTAGTAAGATGAGAGGGAGGTAGCCAGCTTGGGGGTGTAAGGAGAGGGTGGTGGCCTGCTTGTCGGGTAAGGGATCGGAGGATGGAAGCTTTGGGGAGTAACGGAAGGGAGGCAGCCATCTTGCGGGATTAAGGCAAATCGGAAGAAGGCAACTTGGGGGACAATGGGATGGGATGTAGCCAGCTTGGCAGAGTAAGGCGAATGGGAGGTAGATAGCTGGGGGAGAAAGGGGAGTGTGTTAGCCAGCTTGGCGGGTAAGGGATGGGCGGAAGGGATGGGAGGAAGACAGCGTGGGGGAGGGAGTAAGGCAAATGGGAGCAAGCCACATTGGGAGTAAGCCAAGGTAGAGGATTCAGGTATGGTAGGCAGCCATCTTGGGAAGTAAAGGATGTGAAGGAGCCAGCTTGGGGGGGGGGGGGAGTAAGGGATGGGTGGTAGCGAGCCTGTGGGAGTATGCGGAATGGAGGGAAGCCAGTTTGGGGGTGTAAGGGGAATGGGAGGTAGGCAGTTTGGGGATTAAGGGTAATGGGAGTTAGCCAGCTTGGGAAGTAAGGGATGGGAGGTGGCAAGCTTGGGGGCATAAGGGGATGGAGGAATACAGCTTGGGGGAGTAAGGGATGGGAGGTATCCTGCTTGGGAGCGTAGGCATTGGAGGTAGTAAGCTTGGCGGAGTAATGCAAATGGGAAGAAGCCAACTTGGTGGGGTAATGGATTGGAGAAAGGCGACTTGGGGTAGCAAGAGAAAGGAGGAGGCCAGCTTGGTGAGGGTAAGGGGTGAGAGGAAGGCATCTTGGGGGAGTAAGGAGAATTGGAGGAAGCCAACTTTGGGGGTGTAACGGATGGGGGAAAGTCAGCTTGGGGGAAGGAGCAGAATGGGAGGTAGGCAGCTTGGCGTAGTAAAGTGAATGGGATTAAAGGATGGGGACATTACCAGCTTGAGGGTGTTAGGGAATGGGAGGTAGCCCGCTTGTGGAGGTAAGGGGAATGTGAGGTCGCCAGCTTGGGGGCGTAAGGGAATTGGCAGATTCTCACAGCTTGGGGGTGTTTGTTCGCTCGTGTTTCAGACAATGAAGCTCGCTGTTGGCTTCTGTTGTCGTCCAACATGTTGAAAGAATCGTCGCCCGACGCGTGACAGACTGTAAGGAATCGTCGCTTCCAGGAATCGCCACGAGCAGGATTCTGTCATGATCTCCGCTTGGGGGAGAGTAAGAGATGGGAGGAAGACAGCTTGGGGGTGTAAGGTATAAGGGAGGTGGCCAGCTTGGTGTTGTAAGGTTGCAAGGTTGCCAGCTTGGGCGAGCAAGGGATGGGCGGCAGCCAGCTTCCGAGAGAAAGAAATGGGAGATAGTCATATAGAAGACATAAAGGGTGGGCGTTAGGTAGCTTGGGGGAGTAAGGCTAATGCATGGGAGCCAGCTTGGGTGAGTAAGGGGAAAGGGTGGTATCAAGCTTGGGGGAATAAAGGCGAGGTAGCCATCTTGGGCGTGTAATGGTTGGGAGGAAGGCAACTTGGGGGTGTGGTAAGTAATGAAAGCAACTTGGGGAGTAAAGGAAGGGAGGAAGCCAGATTGGGGTGTAAGGGGAAAGGGTGGTAGCAAGCTTGGGGAGTGAGGGGAGGGAGGTAGCCTGCCTGGGGGAGTTAAGGGAGGGATGTAGCCAGCTAGCGGGAGTAAGGGATTGGAGAAAGCCAAATTGGGGGAGTAATGGATGTGAGGAAGGCAGCGTGGGGGATTAAGGCAAATGGGAGGAGGCAAAGTTGGAGGATGAAGGGATTGGAGGCAGCCAGCTGGGAGAGTAAGGGATGTGAGCATTCCAGCTTGGAGGAGTAAAGGGCGAGAGGTAGTCAGCCTGTGGGAGTATGGGATGGGAGGTAGCCAGCTTGGGGGTGTAAGGGAAGGGCGGACGCCATCTTGGGGAGGTGGGCGTGGAGTGGGTGGTATATGGCTTGCGAAAGTAAGGGCAATAGGAAGTAGTCACCTTGGGATGCAAGGGGAATGGGAGGTAGCCGTTTGGGGGAGTGAGGGATGGGAGGTGGCCAGCATTGGGGAGTAAGGGATGGGAGGGAACCACCTTGGGGGAACAAGGGGAATCGGAAGAATCCAGCTTGGGGAAGTAAAGGGAATGGGAGGCAGCCAGCTTGGGGAGTAATGGATGGGAGGGAGTCAGCGTGCGGAGTAAGGAATGGGAGGTAGTTAAATTTGGGGCGAAAGGCAAATGGAGGGAAGCAAACTTGGGGGAGTAAGGGATCGGAGGTAGCCAGCTTTGTAGAGCAAGGGTAATGGGAATAATGGGTGGGAAGATTGCCAACTTGAGGATGTATAAGGAATGGGAGGTAGCCAGCTTGGGAGAGTAAGAGGAATGGCAGGTTCCCACAGCTTGGGGGTGTTTGTTCGCTTGTTTCAGACGATATAGCTCGCTGTTGGCTTCTGTCGACGTAAATGTTGAAAGAATCGTCGCCTGACGCGTCATAGAGGGCATCGTGTCGTCGCTTCCAGGAATCGCCACGAGGAGGCTTTTGTCACGATCCCCACTTGGGGGAGTAGAGGATAGGAGGTAGCCATCTTCCGAGAGAAACGAATGGGAGGGAGTCAGATGGGAGAAATAAGGATAGGAGGTAACCAGCTTGGAGAGGGAAGGGAACGGAGGAATCCAGGGGGTGATAGATAGGAGGAAGGCAGCTTGGGGAGAGTAAGGGAGATGAGGGAGGGAGTTAGCTTAGGGCAGTCAGTCAGGCATTTGAGATAGACAACTTGGGGGATTAAGGGATGGGAAGTAATCAGCTTGGGGAGAGTAAGGCGAATGGGAGAAAGCCTGATGGGCGAGTAAGGGGGATGTGTGTTAGCGAGCTTGGGGGAGTAAGGGATTGGAGGAAGGCAGCGTAGGGTTGTAAGGTAAATGGGAGGAAGCCAAGTTGGGTGATTAAGTGGTGGGAGGTAGCCAGCTTGTGGGCGTACCGGATGGGAGGTAGCCATCTTGGGGGGGGGGGAGTTGCCAGATTTGGGGAGTAAGGGGAATGGAAGGTAGCCGCATGGGGGAGTAAGTTGATTGGAAGTTTCCCAGCTTGGTGGTGATCGTTTGCTCATCTGTCAGACGATGTAGCTCGCCGTTGGCTTCTGTCGTCGTCAAACATGTTGACGGAACATCGTACATCACCTCGTCGCTTCCAGGGATCGCCACGGGGAAGCTTTTGTCATGAACCCCGCTTTGGGGAGTAAGGGATGGGAGGAATGCAGATTGCGGGTGTAAGGCGAATGGGAGTTAGTGGAGTTAGAGGAATGGGAGGTAGCCAGCCTGGGGAGTAAGGGACGGGAGCTGGCGAGCATAGGGACATAAGGGATGGGAGGAGGCCAGCTTGGGCAAATAAGGAGAATGGAGGTAGTCAGTTTGGGCGAGCAAGGGCAATAGGAAGAAGCCAGCTGGGGAGAAGAAGTCAGGGATGGGAAGTTGCCAACATGGGGAGGTAAAGGATGGAAAGCAACCAGCTTGGGGGAGTAAGGGATGGGAGGTAGCCAGCTTGGGGGTCGAAGGCCAATGGGAGGAGCCAGTTTTGTGGAGTGAGGGGAATGGGTGGGTGGTAGCCAGCTTTGGGATGGGAGGAAGCCAGCTTGGAGGACTAAGGCGAATGGCAGGGAGACAACTTTAGGGGGGAAACGATGGTAGATAGCCAGCTTGAAGAAGAAATAGGAATGGTTGGTAGGCAGCTAGGGGGACAAAGATGTTGGGAGGAAGCCAGCTTCGTGAAGTAAGGGGAATGGAAGCTAGCCAGTTTGTGGAGTAAGGGGTGGGGAGGAAGACAGCTTTGGGGAGTAAGGGACGGAGGGTGGCCGTCTTGGGGAGTACATGGCACTGTGACTAAGCCAGCTTGGGTTAGTAACGGGAATGGGATGTTGCCAGCTTGGGGAAGGAAGTAAGCGGTGGGTGGTAGACAGCCTGGGGGGCGTAAGGGGAATGAGAGGTAGCCAACTCGGCGGTGTATGTGGCTAGGGGTAGAAAGGCGAGTGGGAGGAAGCCAAGTTGGGGAATTAAGGAATGGGATGCAGCCAGTTTGAAGGAGTAAGGGGAATCGGAGTAAGACAGCTTGGGTAGTAAAGGGTGGGCGGTAGCCAGCTTGGGGGGGGGGGATAACAGATGGGCGGCAGCCAGTTTGGGGCAGTAAGTGGTATGGGAGGTAGTAGCCACATTGGGGGTATAAGGGAAATGGGAGGTAGACAGTTTGGGACAGTAACAGGAATGGGAGGTTGCTACGGGGGGGGGGGAGTAAGTGGAATTGTTAGTTGCCAGCTTGGGTTAAGTAAGGGGAATGGGAGGTAGCCACATTGGGGGAGTAAGTGGAATGAGAGGTAGCCAGCTTGGGGTAAGTAACGGGAATGGGAGGTAGCCACATTGGAAGAGTAACGGATATGGGAGTTTCCCAGCTTGGGGGTGTTCGCTCATGTGTCAGACGAAGTAACTCGCTTTTGGATTCTGTAGTGGTCCAGCATGTTGATAGAACATCGTACATCACATCGTCGCTTCCAGGGATCACCACGGGTTGACTTTTGTCATGATCCACGCTTGGGCGAGAAAGGGATGTGAGGTAACCAGCTTGGAGGGGAAGATGAATGGGAGGAAGCATACTTGGGGAGTAATGGATGGGAGGTAGCTAGCTTGGGGGAGTAGGAATTAGGAGGAAGCTAAATTGGGGGAGTAATGGATGGGAGATAGCTAGCTTGGGGGAATAGGAATTAGGAGGAAGCCAGATTGGGGGAGTAAGGGATGGGTAACAGCCAACTTGGGAGAGTAATGGGGAATTGGAGGGAGGGAGCAAGGGCTTGAGTGCGGAAGTGGAAAGGGTGGTATCAAGCTTCGGGGAGTAAGGGGAGGGTGGTGGCCATCCTGAGAGAGTAAGGGATGGTATGGAAGTAACTTGGTGAGTAAAATAAGGCAGTACGCCAGATTGTGGGAGGAGGGGATGGGGAGGCAGCCAGATGGGGGAGTACGGGGAAGGTGTGGTAGAAAGCTTGGGGGATTAAGGGGAGGGAGATAGACTGCTTGGCGGAAGAAAGGGAAGGGAGGGAGGCATCTTGGGGGAGTAAGGAAAGGGAAGACGCGGGCTTGGAGGGGGGTTAAATAATGGGAAGAAAGTATCTGGGGAGTAAAGGAAGGGAGGAAGACAGCTTGAGAGGGGTTCGGGATCAGAGGTAGCCAGCTTGGAGAAGTAGGTCGAATAGGAGGTAGCCAGCTTGGGGAATGGGAGGTAGCCACAATGGAAGCCAATGTGAGTAAAGACGAATTGGAGGAAGCCAACTTGGGGGAATCAGGGGTGTGAGGTAGCCAGCTTTGCGGTGTAAGTGGCATGGTGGATAGGCAACATGGGTGAGAAAGGGGCAAGGGAGGTACCCTGCTTTGGGGAGTAAGGTAAGGGGTCGGAGGTAGAATGTTTGGGGGTGCAAGGGGAATGGGCGGTGGCCAGCTTGGGGGATAAAGGGGTATGTGAGGTAGCTGGCTTGATAGTATAAGGGATGGAAGGTTTCCAGCTTGGCCAGTAATGTGAAATAGAGGAAACCAACGTGGGGATTAAGGGATGTGAGGCAGCCACCTTGGTGGAGGGAGTAAGGGGAATGGGAGTTAACTAACTTTGCGAGAGTGAGGTTGGTAGCCACCTTGTGCGAGTAAGGGATGGGACGTAGCCAGCTTGGGAGATTAAGGGATGGGACAAAGCCATCTTGGGGGAGTAGGGGAAGGGAGGTGGCAAGCATTTGGGGATTAAGGGAAGGGAGGGAGCCACCTTGGGGGTGAAAGGAGAATCTGAAGAAGCCAGCTTGGGGAAGGAAGTAAGGGGAATGGGAAGTAGCCCGCTTGGGGATGGGTAAGTGATGGGAGGCAGCCAGCTTGGGGATGGGTAAGGGATGGGAGGCAGCCAGCTTGGGGGAGAAATGGTTGGGAGATAGCCAGTATGGGGGAGTAAGGAATGGGAGGTAATTATTTACCTTGGGGGAGAAAGACAAATGGGAGAAAGCCAACTTGGGCTGTCAAAGGGATTGGAGGTAGCCAGCTTTATAGATCTAGGGAGAGTACTTTGTGAGTTATGGCTGAGAAGATTGCAGCTTGAGGAAGTATGGGGAATGGGAGATCGCCAGCTTGGGGAGGAAAGGGGCATGGGAGTTTACCAGCATGGGGATGTTGGTTCGCTCATGTGTCAGACTATTTAGCTTGTGTCGTCTTCCAACGTTGTTGACAGAACATCGTACATCATGTCGTTGCTTTAAGGGATCGCCACGCGGAGGATTTTGGCATGATCCTCGCTTGGTAGCCACCTTGCGGGGGAGGTAAGGGGAATGGGAGGTTGCCAACATGGGGACGTAAGGGATAGGAGGAGGCAGCCAGCTTGGGGGTGTAAGGAATGGGTGGCAGTAAGCATGGGGGAGTAAGACAAATGGTCGAAAGCCAACTGTGGGAACAGGGATGGGGGAATGCAGCTTGGGGGGGGGGGAGTAAGGGGTGGTAGGTAGCCAGCTTGGGGACGAAGGAGTTAGGAGGTATCCAGCTATCCAGCTTGGGGAGTAAGGGATGGGACGAAGCCAGATATGAGAGAAATGGATGGGAGTTAGCCAGCTTGGTGGAGGAGTAAGTGGTGGGAGGCAGCCAGTTAGCTGGAGTAAGGGTGTGTGGTAGTAAGCTTGGTGGATTAAGGAATGAGAGGCAGTTGTTTGGGGAAGTAAGGGGAATCTGAGTAAGCCAGCATTGCTGAGTAAGGGATGGGAGGAAGCCATCTGTGGGGGGGGGGGGGTGTAGCTAGTAAATGGTGGGAAGAAAGCAACATGGGGAGTAAAGAAAGGGAGGTAGCCAGCTTGGTGGTGGGCATCGAGCGATGGGATGTAGCCAGCGTGTGAGAATGCGGCGAATGGGAATAAGCCACTTGGTGGAGTAATGGATTGGAGGTAGTCAGCTTGGTGGAGTAAGGCGAATGGGAGGAAGCCAGCTGGGGGAGTAATAGGGAAGCGTGTTAGCCAGCTTGGGGGGGGTAATATATGCAGGAAGAGAGCGTGGGGGAAGTAAGGCAAATGGGAGGAAGCTATGTTGGAGGATTAAGGGATCGGAGGAGTGAGCAGGGGGGAGTAAGGGATGGGATGGAGCCAGCTTGGGTGTGTAAGAGATCGGATACAGCTAGTAAGGGGTATCTGAGTAAGCAAGCTTGGGGTGTAAGGGGAGGGAGGAAGCCAGCTTGGGGGGTTAAGGTATGGGAGGTCCCAGTTTGGGGGAGGTAGAAAGGAGAATGGAAGGTAGCCCCAGATTGGGGAATTACGGGATGGGAGGGAGGCAGCTTCGGAGAGTAAGCGGAATGGGAGTAATGGTGGTAGCCACCTTGGGCGAGTAAGGGATGTGAAGTAGCCAGCTTGGGGAATTAAGGGATGGGACAAAGCCAGCTATGGGGAGTAAGGTAAGCCAGGTGGCCAGAATTGGATAGTAAGGCATGGGAGGGAGCCACCTTGGGGTAGAAAGGGGAATCGGAAGAAGCCAGCTTGGGGAAGCTTGTGGAACGGGGGGTAGCCAACTTGGGGAGGTAAGGGATGGGAGGCTGCTAGCTTGGGGGAGCAATGAATACGGGGTAACCAGCATGGGGGAGAAAGGAATGGGATGTTGTTAGTTACCTTGGGGGAAAATGGCAAATGGGAGGAAGCCAACTTGGGGGAGTAAGGGGTGGGAGAGGCCACGAATGGGCTTCTGCCATGATTTCCCGCTTGGAGGAGTAAGGGATTGGAGGAAAATAACTTGGGGAGTAAATGAAAAGCGAGGTAGCCAGTTTGGGGTTGTGAGGGAAGGGAGGTTGCTAGCATGAGGGAGTAAGGGATGGGAGTAGTCAGCTTGATGGAATAAGGGGAATGGGTTGTTACCAGTATGGTGAAGTAAGCGGAATGCCAGGTTCCCGCAGCTTGTCTGTGTTTGTTCGCCCATTGTTTTAGACGATGTAGTTCGCTGTTGGTTTCTGTCGTCGTTAAACATGTTGACAGTATCGTCGCCCGAAGCATCACAGGAGATAATGTATCGTGTCGTCGCTTGCACAGCAATCAATACGAGGAGGTTTCTGTCATGATCCCCGCTTGGGGGAATAAGGGATGGGAGGAAGCCAGCTTGAGGCAGTAAGGGTCAAAGGGAGGTAGCCAGCTTGGTAGATAAGGCAAGGATGGGAAGTTGCCAGCTTGGGGAACTAACGGATGGGAGGCAGCCAGCTCCGAAGAGAAAGGGATGGGCGGTAACCAGCTTGGCGGAGTAAAGGATGGGAGGAAAGGCAGATTGGTGGAGTTAGGGTATGGAGGAAACCAGCTTGGGGGAGTGATGGGAATGGGAGGTAGCCAGCCTGGGGGAATAAAGGGATTGGGAGGTTGACAGCTTCAGTTAGTAAGAGGAAGGAGAAGTAGTAGACAGCTTGGGGAAGTAAGTGATGGGACGAAGGCAATTTGGGGGAGTAAGGGAAGGGGGGATTCCATCTTGTGTGGGATTAAGGGATGGGAGAAAGGCAGCTTGGGGGAGTAAATGATGGGAGAAAATCCAGCTTGGAGAGTAAGGTGGGTGGGAGTAAAGGCTGGGAGATTGACAGCTTGATGGGAGTTAAGGAATCGGAGGTAAACCAGCTTAGGAGAGTAAGGGGAATGGGAGGAATCCGGCTTGGGGCAGTAAGGGGAATATGAGTTAGCCAGCGTGGGGAGTGAGGGGAATGCCAGGGTTACCACAGCTTGGGTGTGTTTGTTCGCTCCTGTGTCAGACGATGTGGGTGGTTGTTTGCTTCTGTCTCGTACAACATGTTAAAAGAATCGTCGCCCGACGCGTCACAGAGGGCATCGTATCGTCGCTTCCAGGAATCGCCACGAGTAAGCTTGTCATGATTCCCCGCTTGGGGAGTAAGGGATGGGAGGAAAATAGCTTGGGGGAGTAAATGAAAAGCGAGGTAACCAGCTTGGGGTTGTGAGGGATGGGATGTTGCCATCTTGGGGGAAGTAAGGGATGGGAGGTTGCAAGCTTGGGGAGTAAGGGATGGGAAGAGAGCAACTTGAGCGCGTAAATGTAAGTGAGGTACATGTAAATGTAACTAGCTGGGAGGAGTAAGGAGGCAGACAGTTTGGGGGAGTAAGGCAAATCGGAGTAAGTCCGCTTCGGGGTGGACGGAGGCCAGCTTATGGGAGTATTGGATGGGAGGTAACCAGCTTGTGGGCGTATGGGGAGGTTGGAAGCGAACTGGGAGGCGGGGGTGGCTGGTAGCCAGCTTGGGGGAGCACGGGGAGGGAGGAAAGCCAGCTGGGTGTGTGGGGGGGGGGGGGGGCGGGTAGCCAGCTTGGGGGATTGGGAGGAAGACAGTTTGGAGGAGTAAGGGAATTGGAGGTAGCAAGCTTGGGGAGTAAGGCAAATAGGAAGAAGCCGACTTGGGTGGTAATGACTGGGAGGTAGTCAGCTTGGGGAGTAGGCAAAAGGCAGGAAGCTAGCTGGGGGAGTAAAGGATGGGAGTCAGCTAGTTTAGGGGAGGAGGGGGAAACGGAGTAAGCCAGCTTCGGGGAGTAAGTGTTGGGAGGTAGCCAGCTTGTGGCAGTATGGGATGGGAGGCTGCCAGCTTGGGATGGAAGGGGAGGGGGGAAACATGTTTATTGGAGTAAGGGGGATGGGACAATAGCTGCAGGAGTAGACAATTCGCCCCTTCGAGCCTGTACCGCCATTCAATATGATCATGGTTGATCATCCCCAATCAGTAGTACCCCAATCCTGCCTTCTCCTCGTATCCCCTGAATCTATCTGCCAACCACTTCTCTATCCATGTCAGCACTCTAACATCAAACCATGTGCCCTAATTTTGCCCACTAATCTCTTATGTGGGTCCTTATCAAATGCTTACTTGAAGTCCAGATACACCACATCCACTAGGCTCCCCCTTGTGCATTTTCCTTGGGGAGTAAGCGAAATGGAAGGTAGCCGGTTTGGGGAGTAAGAGGAATGGGATGTAGCCAGTTGGGGGGATTAAGGGAAATGGGGGTTAGCCAGCTTCAGGAGTAACAGACGGGAGGTGGCCAACATTGCTGAGTAACGGTTGGGAGATAGACAGTGTGTGGGGAGTAAGGTGATTCGGAAGAAACCAGCTTGGGGAAGTAAGGGGAATGGGAGGAAGCCAACTTGGGGTGGTAAGGGATGGAGGCAGCCAGCTGGGAGTGTAAGGGCAATGGAAATTAGCCACCTTGGGGAATAAGGGGAATGGGAGGTTGCCAGTTTAGGGTGTAAAGAGACATATGAATTTGCCAGCTTGGGGAATGAAGGGAATGTGACGTAGCCAGCGCGGGGCAGTAAGGAATGGTGTAAAGGGAGGTAGAACATATGTGTGAGTAAAGGAAATTAGGAGGAAGCCAACTTGGGGGAGCCAGGGGTGAGAGGTAGCCAGCTTGGGGGAGTAAGGGTAATGATGGGTAGGCAACATGAGTGAGTAAGGGGCAAGGGAGGTAGATTGATTTGAGGAGTAAGGGTTCGGAGGTAAAATGTTTGGGGGTGCAAGGGGGATGGGTCGTGGCCCGCTTAGGGGATAAAGGGGAATGTGAGATAGCTAGTTTGGTAGGATGAGGGATGGAAGGTATCCTCATGGGCGAGTAATGTGAATGGGAGAAAGCCAACTTGGGGATTAAGGGATGGGAGGCAGGAGGCCTGGGGGAGTAAGCGGCATTGGAGTAAGGCCGCTTGAGGAAGTACGGGGCGAGAGGTAGAGAGTGTGTGGGAGCATGGGATGGAATCTTGGGGGAGCGAACCAGCTTGGGGTAGTAAGGGGAATGGGAGTTTCCCAGCTTGGGGATGTTCGTTCGCTCATGTGTCAGACAATGTAGCTCGCCGTTGGCTTCTGTCGTCGTCCAACATGTTGACAGAACATCGTACATCGTGTCGTTGCTTCCAGGGATCGCCACGCGGAGGCTTGCGGCATGATCCCCGCTTGGTAGCCAGCTTGGGGAAGTAAGGGGAATGGGAGGTAGCCAACACGGGGAAGTAAGGGGAATGGGAGGCAGCCACCTTGCGGGGAGTAAGGGGTGGAAGGAAGCCAGCTTGGAGGAGTTAGGATTGGGAGAGAGCCGGCTAAGGGAAGTAAGGAATGGGAGGTAGTAAGCTTGGGGAGAGTAAGGCAAAATGGTCGAACGCCAACGGTGGGAACAGGGATGGGAGAAAGGCAACTTGGGGGAGTAACGGATGGGAGGTAGCCAGCGTGTTGGGAGAAATGGAAAGAAGTCACTGTGGAGGATTAAAGGATCGTAGTAAGTCAGCAGTAGGGAGTAAGGGATCGGATGTAGCTAGTAAGGGGTATCTGAGTAATCCAACATGGGGTGTAAGGGGAGGGGGGAAGCCAGCTTGGGGGTTAGGGATGGGAGGGAGACAGCGTGGGGGAGCATGGTGAATGGGTGGAAGCCAGCTTGGGAATTAAGGCCTAGGAGGTAGCCTACTTGGGGGAGGGAGTAAGGGGAATGGGAGGTAGCCCCAGCTTGGGGAATTACGGGATGGGAGGGAGGCAGCTTTGGAGAGAGTACGCGGAATGGGAGTACTGGTGGTAGCCACCTAAGGGATGAGAAGTTGCCAGCTTGGGGATTAAGGGATGGGATAAAGCCAGTTATGGGGAGTAAGGTAAGCGAGGTGTCCAGAATTGGGGAGTAAGGCATGGGAGGGAGCCACCTTGGGGGAGAAAGGGAAATCGGAATAAGCCAGCTTGGGGAAGCAAGGGGAACGGGAGGTAGTCAGCTTGGGGAGAGGTAAGGGATGGGAGGCTGCCAGCTTGGGGGAGCAATGGATACGAGGTAACCAGCAAAGGGGAGTAAGGAATGGGATGTTGTTAGTTAACTTGGTGGAGAAAGGCAAACCGGAGAAAGCCAACTTGGGGGTTAAGGGATGGGAGTAGCCAAGAGTGGGCTTCTGTCATGATTCCCCGCTTGGGGGAGTAAGGGATGGGAGGCAAATGGCTTGGGGGAGTAAATGAAAAGCATGTAGCCAGCTTGGGGTTGTAAGGGAAGGGGGTTGCCAGTTTGGGGGGAGTAAGGCATGGGAGTAGGCAGCTTGGTGGAGTAGGGGAATGGGAGGTTACCATCAGAGTTAGTGAATGGGAGGTAAACCAGCTTGGGAGAGTAAGGGGAATGGGAGGTATCCGACTTCGGGCAGTAAGGGGAATTTGAGGAAGCCAGCTTGGGGAGTAAGGGGAATGCCAGGTTACCACAGCTTGGGTGTGTTTGTTCGCTCGTGTGTCAGACGATGTGGGTGGTTGTTTGCTTCTGTCTCGTCCAACATGTTGAAAGAATCATCGCCCGACGCGTCACAGAGGGCATCGTGTCGTCACTTCCCGGAATCGCCACGAGTAAGCTTGTCATGATTCCCCGCTTGGGGAGTAAGAAATGGGAAGAAAATAGCTTGGGGGTGGGATGGTGCCAGCATGGGGGGGGGCAGTAATGGAAGGGAAGAAAGCAACTTGGGGGAGTAAAAGGAAGAGAGGAAGCAACCTTGGGGTGTGAGGTAATGGATGGGAGGTAGCTGGGGAGCCGTTGGTACGAGGTGGACTTACCTGGAGCTGTGAGTATAAAAACAGCGCGGGGCTTGCTTTCTACAGAGGCCCGGGGAGCCGTTGGTGCGAGGAGGACTTACCTGGAGCTGTGAGTATAAAAACAGCGCGGGGCTTGCTTTCTACAGAGGCCCGGGGAGCCGTTGGTGAGAGGAGGACTTACCTGGAGCTGTGAGTATAAAAACAGCGCGGGGTTTGCTTCTACAGAGGCCCGGGGAGCCGTTGGTGAGAGGAGGAGTTACCTGGAGCTGTGAGTATAAAAACGCAAATCTGCAACGTTCCATCTCAATTCCAGAGAAGGATTCTGATTCTGGTGGAAGCCTCTGATTGGTGGAAGAGGACCAGAGGAAGCAGCTGATTGGCTTGTATTGTATTTGTATTGTAATTGTAAGGTTTTATTGTATTTAGATAAGGGGGAGAATGAAGGCCGGGGCAGTTTACTGTTCTGGATGTCAGATGTGGGAGGTCATGGAGTTGGAGTGCCCTCCAGACGTCCACATCTGCGCAAGGTGCGTCGAGATGGAGCTCCTAAGGGATCGTGTCAGGAACATGGAACAGCAACTCGATGACCTCTGTCTGCTCAGGGAGAGCGAGGAGGTCATAGAAAGGAGTTACAGGGAGGTGGTCACTCCAAGACCACGGGAGACAGAAAACTGGGTCACAGTTAGGAAGGGCAACGGGCAGAGGCAGGGACTGGTGAGTACCCCGGTGGCTGTACACCTTAGAAATAAGTACTCATACTTGAGTAAGGGTGGGGGAGACAGCCTACCTGGGGGCAGCGACAGCGACCGGGTCTCTGGCACAAAGACCGGTCCGGTTGCTCAGAAGGGTAAGGAAAAGAAGGGGAGGGCAATTGTAATAGGGGACTATAGTCAGGGGGTCGGATAGGCGATTCTGTGGACGCAGACAGGAGTCCCGGATGGTAGTTTGCCTCCCTGGTGCCAGGGTCAGGGATGTGTCTGAACGTGTCCAAGAAATCCTGAAATGGGAGGGAGAGGAGCCTGAGGTTGTGGTGCATATAGGTACCAACGACATAGGTAAAAAAAAGAGAAGAGGTCCTGAAAGAAGAATTTAGGGAGTTAGGTAGAGAGTTAAGGAGAAGTACTGGAAAGGTAACAATCTCAGGATTACTGCCTGTGCCACGCGACAGTGAGAGTAGGAATGAAGTGAGGTGGAGGATAAATGCGTGGATGAGGGACTGGTGCAGTGGGTATGGATTTAAGTTTCTGGATCATTGGGACCTCTTTTGGGAAAGATGCGACCTGTACAGAAAGGACGGGTTGCACTTGAACTTAAGGGGGACCAATATCCTGGCGGGGAGATTTGCAAAGGCTACTGGGGAGACTTTAGACTAGTATGGTTGGGGGGAGGGACTCAAATTGGGAAAGCTAGCAGTCAGTGTGTGAAGCAGGGGGCAGAGAATGGTAGCACTCTGACCCAAAATGTAGGGGAGAGAGAAGAAAAAGAAAATAATCAGAGAATAAGAGAGGGTGGGTTTCTTAAATGTGTATATTTTAATGCTAGGAGCATTGTAAGAAAAGTGGATGAACTTAGAGCCAGGATTGACACCTGGAAGTATGATGTTGTGGCGATCAGTGAAACATGGTTGCAGGACTGTGATTGGAAATTAAATATTCCATGATTTCGTTGCTTCAGGTGTGATAGAATTGGAGGGGCAAGAGGTGGAGGTGTTGCATTGCTTATCAGGGAAGATATTACAGCAGTGCTTTGGCAGGATAGATTAGAGGGCTCGTCTAGGGAGGCTATTTGGGTGGAACTGAGAAATGGGAAAGCGGTAGCAACACTTATAGGGGTGTATTATAGACCGCCAAATGGGGAGCGAGAATTGGAAGAGCAAATATGTAAGGAGATTGCAGATATTAGCAGTAAGCACAAGGTAGTGATTGTGGGAGATTTCAATTTTCCACACATAGATTGGGAAACACATTCTGTAAATGGGCTGGATGGTTTGGAGTTTGTAAAATGTGTGCAGGATAGTTTTTTGCAACAATACATAGAAGTACCTACTAGAGAACGGGCAGTACTGGACCTCCTGTTAGGAAATGAGATGGGTCAGGTGACAGAGGTATGCGTTGGGGAACAGTTCGGGTCCAGTGATCACAATACCATTAGTTTCAATATAATTATGGAGAGGGACAAAACTGGACCTAGGGTTGAGATTTTTGATTGGAGAAAGGCTAACTTTGAGGAGATATGAAAGGATTTAAAATGAGTAAATTGGGACAGTTTGTTTTATGGGAAAGATGTGGAAGAGAAATGGAGTACATTTAAAGGTGAAATTTTAAGAGTACAGAATCTTTATGTCCCTGTTCGGTTGAAAGGAAATCGTAAACATTGTAAAGAGCCATGGTTTTCAAGGGAAATTGGACACTTGGTTCTGAAAAAGAGGGAGATCTACAATAATTATAGGCAGCATGGAGTAAATGAGGTGCTTGAGGAGTATAAAGAATGTAAAAAGAATCTTAAGAAAGAAATTAGAAAAGCTAAAAGAAGATACGAGGTTGCTTTGGCAAGTAAGGTAAAAATAAATCCGAACGGTTTCTACCGCTATATTAATAGCAAAAGGATAACGAGGGATAAAATTGGTCCATTAGACAGTCAGAGTGGACAACTGTCTGCAGAGCCAAAAGAGATGGGGGAGATATTGAACAGTTTCTTTTCTTCGGTATTCACCAAGGAGAAGGATATTGAATTATGTGAGGTAAGGGAGTAGCTATGGAAACTATGAGGATCAAAGAAGAGTAAGTACTGACACTTTTGAGAAATATCAAAGTGGATAAGTCTCCAGGTCCGGACAGGATATTCCCTAGGACATTGAGGGAAGTTAGTGTAGAAATAGCAGGGGCTATGGCAGAAATATTTCAAATGGCATTAGAAACAGGAATAGTGCCGGAGGATTGGTGTACTGCGCATGTTGTTCCATTGTTTAAAAAGGGGTCTAAGAGTAAACCTAGCAATTATAGACCTGTTAGTTTGACATCAGTGGTGGGCAAATAAATGGAAAGAATACTTAGAGATAATATATATAAGCATCTGGATAAACAGGGTCTGATTAGGAACAGTCAACATGGATTTGTGCCTGGAAGGTCATGTTTAACTAATCTTCTTGAATTTTTTGAAGATGTTACTCGGGAAATTGATGAGGGTGAAGCAGTGGATGTTGTGTATATGGACTTCAGTAAGGCCTTTGACAAGGTTCCTCAAGGAAGGTTGGTTAAGAAGGTTCAATGTTTGGATATTAATGGTGGAGTAGCAAGATGGATTCAACAGTGGCTGAATGGGAGATGCCAGAGAGTAATTGTGGATGGTTGTTTGTCAGGCTGGAGGCCAGTGACGAGTGGGGTGCCACAGGGATCTGTGTTGGATCCACTGTTGTTTGTCATGTACATCAATGATCTGGATGATGGTGTGGTAAATTGGATTAGTAAGTATGCAGATGAAACTAAGATAGGTGGGGTTGCGGGTAATGAAGTAGAGTTTCAAAGTCTACAGATAGATTTATGCCAGTTGGAAGAGTGGGCTGAAAGATGGCAGATGGAGTTTAATGCTGATAAGTGTGAGGTGCTACATCTTGGCAGGACAAATCAAAATAGGACGTACATGGTAAATGGTAGGGAATTGAAGAATGTAGGTGAACAGAGGGATCTGGGAATAACTGTGCACAGTTCCCTGAAAGTGGAATCTCATGTAGATAGGGTGGTAAAGAAAGCTTTTGGTGTGCTGGCCTTTATAAATCAGAGCATTGAGTATAGAAGTTGGGATGTAATGTTAAAATTGTACAAGGCATTGGTGAGGCCAATTCTGGAGTATGGTGTACAATTTTGGTCGCCTAATTATAGGAAGGATGTCAACAAAATAGAGAGAGTACAGAGGAGATTTACCAGAATGTTTAAGAAGGAACTGCAGATGCTGGAGAATCGAAGGTACACAAAAAAGCTGGAGAAACTCAGCGGGTGCAGCAGCATCTATGGAGCGAAGGAAATAGGCAACTTTTCGGGCCGAAACCTTTCTTCAGACTGATCGGGGGTGGGGGTGGGCGAGGACAAGAAAGGGAAAAGGAGGAGGAGCCCGAAAGCTGGGGGATGGGAGGAGACAGCAGGGGGACTGAGGAAGGGGGGGAGACAGCAAGGACTAACAAAATTGGGAGAATTCGATGTTCATGCCCCAGGACGCAGACTCCCCAAATGGAATATGAGGTGCTGTTCCTCCAATTTCCGGTGCTGCTCGCTGTGGCCATGGAGGAGACCCAGGACAGAGAGGTCGGAGACGGAGTGGGAGGGGGAGTTGAAGTGCTGAGCCACCGGGAGGTCAGCTTGGTTATTGCGGACCGAGCGGGGGTGTTCGACGAAACGATCGCCCAACTTCCGCTTGGTCTCACCAATATAGATCTGCTGACATCTAGAGCAGCGGACGCAATAGATGAGGTTGGAAGAGATGCAGGTAAACCTCTGTCGCACCTGGAACGATTGCTTGGGTCCTTGAACGGAGTCGATGGGGGAGGTAAAGGGCCAAGTGTTGCATCTCTTGCGGTTGCATTTACTAGAATGTTGCCTGGGTTTCAGCAACTAAGTTACAGAGAAAGGTTGAACAAGTTAGGGCTTTATTCTTTGGAGCGCAGAAGGTTAAGGGGGGACTTGATAGAGGTTTTTAAAATGATGAGAGGGATAGACAGAGTTGACGTGGAAAAGCTTTTCCCACTGAGAGTAGGGAAGATTCAAACAAGGGGACATGACTTGAGAATTAAGGGACTGAAGTTTAGGGGTAACATGAGGGGGAACTTCTTTATTCAAAGAGTGGTAGCTGTGTGGAATGAGCTTCCAGTGAAGGTGGTGGAGGCAGGTTCGTTTTTATCATTTAAAAATAAATTGGATAGTTATATGGATGGGAAGGGAATGAATGGTTATGGTCTGAGCGCAGGTATATGGGACTAGCGGAGATTATGTGTTCGGCACGGACTAGAAGGGTCGAGATGGCCTGTTTCCGTGCTGTAATTGTTATATGGTTATGTGGTTATATGGTTATCATTAAGGGTTCAAGAAGGAACTGCAGATGCTGGAAGATCAAAGGTACACAAAAATGCTGAAGAAACTCAGCGGGCGCAGCAGCATCTATGGAGCGAAGGAAATAGGCGACGTTTCGGGCCGAAACCCTTATTATTAAGGGTTTGGACACGCTAGAGGCAGGAAACATGGTCCCGATTTTGTGGTGTCCAGAACCAGGGGCCACAGTTTAAGAAAAAGGGGTCGGCCATTTAGAACGGAGACGAGGAAACACTTTTTCTCACAGAGTGTTGTGAGTCTGTGGAATCCTCTGCCTCAGAGGGAGTTGGAGGCAGGTTCTCTGGATGTTTTCAAGAGAGAGCTATATTGAGCTCTTAAAAATTGCGGAGTCAGGGGATATGCGGAGAAGGCAGGAACAGGGTACTGATTGGGGATGACCAGCCATGATCACATTGAATGGCGGTGCTGGCTGGAAGGGGCAAATGGCCTACTCCTGCACCTATTATCTATTGAAGTCTGTGATTCATGGACATCACCAGTTGCTGGGTGTCTTCTCTGGTGATGCTCTGCCAGGCCTGTGTTGCAGCCATCTTTAAGCTGATGCTTGTTTTGGGGCTAGCCTCCTTCACGTTTCTCTTCAGCGTATAAAAAGCACGTTCCATTGGGTTCAGATCGGGTGAAACAGCTCAAATGTTAAATGTAACTGATGCATCACGTTGGAATAACTTTGCACCCTCCTGCAATGTTAAACGAAGCAAATGCGTTGCATTCAAGTAATATTGCAGCCACCCCATCCCCGCTTGGAAGTTCAATGCATTAAATGGCATTGCACTAATCTTGCAGAACCCCACAAAAATGTTAAATGCAACAAATGCATCGCATTGGAATAACTTTGTACCCTCCTGCAATGTTAAATGCAGCAAATGCGTTGCATTCAAGTAATATTGCAACCACCACAACCCCGCTTGGAAGTTCAACGCATCAAATGGCATTGCACTAATCTTGCAGAACCCCACAAAAATGTTAAATGCAACAAATGCATTGCATTAAAGTAAAATTGCAACCCCCTGGGATGTGAAATGCATTAATTGCAATTCATTGCAATAATCTTGCAAAATCCTTCAGATGTGAAATGCAACGGTGACGTCATAGAGGGGACGGTGGGGCGGGACATCCGGCCCTCAGACTGATCGGACATCCCCACTGGCGGAGAGAGACGTCGCTCAATCGGACAATGGGCGGGACTTGCGGGTGGTCGGCAGCTGCTGGTAATTGGCGAAGAGGGACGTCAGTCAGAGGGAGGGAGAAGGAACCCGCCCCCTTGTCTCTCTCTGGTCGGCATCAAAGATCTAACAGAATTATGAATCTAACCCTATATCACGCACGAAAACTGCCCCCGCAATGTCAATTACCCTGCGAGTCGGGTCGGTTCCGGTTACTACAAAATCAACTCAAACACTGCTTGTGAGCCATTTAAAAAGAAATGATTTTCAAGATGGTGTCTCTTCCTAGATTCATATATTTATTCCAAAATCTTCCAATTTTTCTTACTTCATCATTTTTTTAAAAAATTGGACTCCATTATCCTTCCATTCATTTGGGGCTACAAAGCCCACCGTATATCAAAGGCACATTTTCAAAAGCCAAACAATGAGGGAGGCATGGGCCTTCCTATATTTAGGCACTACTATTGGGCAGCCAATGCTAGAGCTCTGATTTACTGGCAATGGGGATTCCCAGATGAACCTTTGGATAATAATAATAATAATACCCCTTCGTGGCTAAACATTGAAAACACAGCAGTGAAAAATTCCTCCCTCTGT
>JAWMAR010000353.1:753216-849172 GCA_036785375.1 Leucoraja ocellata | reverse complement strand
CTTCACAAAATAACTAAATTGTCCCCAATGTGCGTGGGATAGTGCTAGTGTACGGGGTGATCGCTGGTCGGCGCAGACACCATGGGCCGAAAGGCTGTTGTTTCCGCGCTGCATCTCTAAACTGATCTAAACCAAAGAAGGGTGTCGACCCAAAACGTCACCCATTCCTCTCTCCACAGATGCTGCCTGACCTGCTGAGTTACTCCAGCACTTTGTGTCTATCTTCTCCACAGATGCTGCCTGACCCGCTGAGTTACTCCAGCACTTTGTGTCTATCTTCTCCACAGATGCTGCCTGACCCGCTGAGTTACTCAAGCACTTTGTCATAGAGTCATGGAGTGATACAGTGTTGGAAACAGGGCCCTTCGGCCCAACTCGTACCCTCACTCCTAGATCCCTCGGCTCTGCACATTCCGCAAGGCTCAGAGTCCAGAGTCGTAATGAGACCACAACTGGAGTATTGTGTGCAGTTTTGGTCACCTAATTTGTGGAAGGACATTCTTGCTATTGAGGGAGAGCAGCGTAGGTTAGGTTCACCAGGTTAATTTCCGGGATGTGGGGGGACTGTCCTCCTATCCCCTAATCCCCCAGCTGACTTCCTCCCATTCGCCTTACTCCCCAAGTTGGCTACCTCACATCGCTACCACCGACCCCCCCCCCCCCCCCCCCCCCCCCCCCCCCAAGCTGACTCCCTCCCTTCCTATACTCCCCCGTTGTCTTCTTGCTCGGAAACTGGCTGCCTCCCATCGCTTACTTCCCCAAGCGGGGATCAAGACAGTAGCCTCCTACTGGAAGCGCCGTCGCGATGCATCCTGCGGCGGGCGACATTTCTTTCAACATCTGGGCCGATGACATACGCCAACTGCGAGTTAGTGTCTGAAACACGAGCGGAAAACACTCCTAAGCTGTGGGGACCTGTCATTCCCCTTACTACCCCAAGCTGGCTTTGCTCACATTCTCCTTACTCCCCGAAGGGGGCGAACTCCAATTCCCCTTACTCCCCGAAGCTTATTATCCCCGCCCAAAGATGGCTTCGTCTCATCCCTTACTCCCACAAGCTGACTGTCTCACACCCCTTACTCCTCCAAGCTAGCTTACTCAGATTCCACTTATTCCCTCCCACAAGCTGGCTGCCTCCCATGCCTTACTCCCCAACTTGGCTTCCTCGCATTTGCATTTGTACCCCACGCAGCATTCCTCCATCCCTTAGTTCCCCAAGCTGGCTAACATACTACTCCCTTACTCCCCCAGCTGGCCACGCATTCGCCTTACTCCGCCAAGCTGATTACTACCCTTCCCTTATGCCCCCCAAGCTGCCTTCCTCCCATCCCATACTTCCCCAAGTTGCCTTCTTCCCATCACTTACTGCCCCCGAAGCTGGCTACTTCACATTCCCTTTATTCCCCCAAGCTGGTTTCCTCCATACCCTTTACTCCCCCAATCTGCCTTTCTCCCATCCGCAAGCTGGCTACCTCCTAACTCTTACTTCCCAAGCTAGCTACCTACCATGCTTTGTTTACTCCCCCAAGCAGGTTACATCCCAACCTTTATTCCTCCTATCTGGCTACCTCCCTTTTCCCTTACTGCCGCAAGCTGTCTTCCTCCAATCCCTTACGCCCACAAGCGGGGATTATGACAGAAGCCTCCTCGTGGCGATTCCTGCAAGCTACGACACGATGCAATCTGCGATGAGTCGGGCGACTATACTGTCAACATGTTGGACGACGCCCAACAAGTCCTAGCTGTGGGAACCTGCCATTCCTCTTACTACACCAAGCTGGTAACTTCAACATTCACCGTATCTCCTCCAGCTGGCAATCTCCTCACCTTTTACCCCCATTCCTTACTGCCCCATGCTGGTTACCTCCCATACCCCTTATTCCCCAAGCTGGCTAACTCCTATTTCCCTTTATCCCCAAACTGGCTACCTCCCATTCCCTTTAACCCCCAAGCGTCTATCTCCCATTCACCTTACTCCCCAAGGTGGCTCCTTCCCATTTCCCTTACTCACGCAAGCTGTTACCTCCCACCCGTTACTACCCGAAGATGGCTCCCTCCCATTCCTTACTCCCCCAACCGGCTGCCTCCCATCCCTTAAACCATCAAATTGGCTCCCTACCATTTGCCTTATTTCCCCGCGCTGCCTTCCATCCATTACTCCCGCAAGTTAACTCCATTCGCCTTATTCCCGCAAGCTGGCAACCTCCCATCCTTACCCCTTCAAGCAGGCCACCTCCATTGCCCCTTACTCACTCATGATGTCTTCGTCCCACGCCCATTACTCACACAAGCTGGCTATCTCTCTGTTCCCATACTCCCTAAGCTGGCTGCCTCCCACCCCTAACTCCCGTCCCCAAGCTGGGATCATGACAGCAGCCTCCTCGTGGCGATTCCTGGAAGCAACTACACGATGCACTCTGTGATGCGTCGGGCGACGATTATTTCAACATGTTGGACGACGTCAGAAACTAACAGCGAGCACATTGTCTGATGCTCGAGCTAACATGCACGCCAAGCTGGGTACCTCCCATTCCCTAACTCCCTCAAGCTGACAATCTCCCCATTCTTTAATTCCATTCACCTTACTCTGCCAAACTGTCTACCTCACATTCCCCTTACTCGTTCAAGCTGGCTGCTTCCATTGCCCCGTACCCACCCATGTTGTCTACCTCCCACGCCTCCTACTCCCCAAGCTGGCTACGTCTCATCCCTTACTCCCCAAAGTAATCTTCCTCCAATTCGCTTTATTACCGCCCCCCCCCAAGCTGGATACCTCCCATTCATTACCCCACCAAGCAGGCTTCCTCCGATTCGCCTTACTCCTCCAATTCGCCTTACTCCACCACCCTCAACCCAGGTTGCCTTCCTCCCATCCCTTACCCCACCTACCAAGTTGGCTTCCTCCCATTTGCCTTACTCCCCCAGGCTTACACCCTCTCATTCCTTACTCCCCTCAGCTGGATACCTCCCATCCTTTACTCTCCCAGCTGGCTGCCTCCACCCCTTACTTCCCATTCCCCTTAAAACCCCAAGCTGGATCCTTCCGAATCACTTCACTTCCCCCAAGCTGTCTATCTTCCAACCCTTACTCCATAATACTGGCCACCGTAATACAGAAGCTGGAACACTCCCATTTCCCTTACTCCCCAAACTGGCTTCCTCCCTTTCCGCTTACTCCCCAAGGAAAATGAACAAGGGAGAGCCAGTGGATGTAGTGTATCTGGACATCCAGTAAGCATTTGATAAGGACCCACATATGAGATTAGTGGGCATAATAGGGGCACATGGTATTGAGGGCAGAGTGCTGACATGGATAGAGAAGTGGTTGGCAGACAGATCCAGTGGGTTATGGGCAGAAGGCAGGGACTGATTGGTGATGATCAGCAATGATCACATTAATGGTGGTGCAGGCTCGAAGGGGTGAATTGCACCTATTGTCTATTATCTCCCAACCCCCTTACTCCAATAAACGTGCTTCCTCCCTCCCCTTACACCCCAAGCTCGCAGCCTCCCACCCCATACTGCCACAAGCTGGCTACCTCCCAACACTTACTTCCCCAAGCTGGTTTACTCCGATAGCCCCTCCTCCCCTAAACTAGCTGCCTCCCATTCTTTACTCCCCCATCTAGCGTCCTGCCTTTCGCCTTACTCCCCAAGCTAGCTCCCTCACAGCCATTACAACCCAAGCGGGCTTCTTCCCATTCGCCTTACTCGCCAAGCTTGCTAACTACCATTCCCTTACTCTTCCAAACTGTCTTCCAACCATTCCCCTTATTTCCCCAAGCTGGTTAGCTCCCAACCCCCCCCCCCCCCACCACCACCCGCAGCTGACCCCCCCCCCCCCCCCCCTCCCCATGCACCCCAAGCTGGTTAGCTCCCATCCCATACACCCACAAGCTGGCCACCGGCCCACCCCTTACTCCCCGAAGCATGCTTACTCCGATTCGCCTTACTCCCCCAAACTGGCTGCCTCCCATCCCTTACACCCCCAGCAAGCTACCTCCCACCCATTACCTCCCACCCTAAGGATGCTTCCTCTCTTCTTTTTGCTCCCTCAAGTTGCTTTCTTCCCATCCCTTAGTCCCCCCACGCTGGCAACATACCACCCCCAAGCTATTTTCCTCCCATCTCTTACTCCCCAAGTGGGGAATCATGACAGAAGCCCACTCTTGGCTACTCCCATCCCTTAACCCCCAAGTTGGCTACCTCCGGTTTGCCTTTCTCCACCAAGTTAACTAACAACGTCCCATTCCTTACTCCCCCTTGCTGGTTACCTCGTATCCCTTGCTGGTTACCTCGTATCCATTGCTCCCCAAAACTGACAGCCTCCCATCCCTTACATCTCTCCAAGCTGACTACCTCCCGTTCCCCTTGCTTCCCCAAGCTGGCTTATTCCGATTTCCCTTTCTCCCCCAAGGTGGCTCCCTCCCATGCCTTACTCCCCAATTCTGGACACCTCGCTTACCTTACTCCCCATAGCTGGCTTTATCCCATCCCTTAATCCCCCAAGCTGGCTACTTCTCATCCCTTAGGTGGCTACCGCCATTACTCCCATTCCGCGTACTCTCTCCAAAGCTGCCTCCCTCCCATCCCGTAATTCCACAAGCTGGGGCTACCTCCCATTCCCCTTACTCCCTCCCCCAAGTAGGCTACCTCCTATCCCTTAATTCCCAAGATGGCTTACACCCATTCACCATGCTCCCCCAAGCTGTCTCCCTCCCATCCCTAACCCCCAAGCTGGCTTCCTCCCTCCCCTTACACCCCATGTTGGATTACTCAGATACCCCTTACTAGCTACATCCGATCTCTTAATCCCCACTGCTGACTTACTACGATCCCTTAATCCTCCACAGTGACTTCTTCCCATTTCTCCCACCACGTGGCCTTCCTCCATCTCCCCCAAGCTGGCTAACACGCTTCCCTCTTACTCCCCCAGCTGCTTTCCTCCCATTCGCTTACACCCCCAAGCTGACTACCTCCAATCCATTACCCCACCAAGTGGTTTCTTCCCATTCGCCGCATTCTCACACGCTGGCTACATCCCATCGCTCGGATCCCGCCCCCAAGCTGGATTTCTCCCTTCCTCTACTCCCCAGGTTGCTTTCTTCCCACCCTATCCCCCCGCCCCACAGATGGCTTCCTCCCATCCCTTACTCACCCATACTGGCTTACTCAGATTCCCCTTACTTCCCCAAACTATCTGCCTCCCATCCCTTAATCCACAAAGCTTACTGCCACACACCCCAAGCTAGCTCCCTGCCATCCATTTCTCCCCTATCTGGCTTCCTCCCATCCCTTACTCCCCAGAGCTGGATACCTCCTAATCCCTTCGTCCCCAAGCTGGCTACCTCCCATCCGTTATTCCCCCAAGTTGCCTTTCTCCCATCCCTGTTCCCACCGTTGGCTTTCGACCATTTTGCCTTACTCTCCCCAAGCTTACTACCTCCCATTCCTTACTTCCCTTAGCCGACTCTCTCCCAATCCTAATTCCCCCAAGCTGGCTGCCTCCTATCCCCCTTACTTCCCCATGTTGGCTACCTCCCATTCCCCTTACTTCCCCAAGCTGGCTACCAAGCGGAGATCATGCCACATGCCTCCGCGTGGCGATCCCTGGAAGCAACGACACTATGTACGATGTTCTGTCAACATGTTGGACGACGACAGAAGCCAACGGCGAGCTACATTGTCTGACACATGAGGGAACGAACATCCCCAAGCTGGAAAACTCTCATTCCCCTTACTACCCCAAGCTGGTTCCCTCCACCCAAGATGGCAACATTCCATCCCATGCTCCCACACGCTCGCTACCTCAGCCCTTACTCCCTCAAGCGGCCTTACTCCAATTGGCTTTACTCCAATTCCCCTTACTCCCCCATGCCTCCTGCCTCCCATCCCTTACTCCCCAAAGTTTGGTTGCTCCCATTTGCCTTTCTCCCGCAAGCAAACTAACTATCTCCCATTCCTTACTCCACCATACTGGCTGCCTCCCAACCATTTCTCCCCAAGCTGGTTGTCTCGCATCCCTTACCTCTCCCCAAGAGGGCTACCTCCCATTCTCCTTACTTCCCCAAGCTGGCTTCTTCCAATTCTCCTTTCTCCCCCAAGGTGGCTTCCTCCCATCCCTTACTCCCCAATGCTGGCCACCTCCCTTCCCTTACTCCTCCAATATGGCTTTGTCCCTCCCCTTAATCTCCCAAACTGGCTATGTCCCATCCCTTACTCGCCCAAGGTGGCTACCACCCTTTCCCGCAAGCTAGTTAACTCCCATTCCGCTTACTCTCCAAAGCTTGCTCCCTCCCATCCCCGTAACCCCCAAGCTGGGTATACCTCTCATTCCCTTTACTCCCTCTACCAAGCTGGCTTCCTCCTATCCCTTACTCCACCAAGCTGGCTAGTTCCCATCCCTTAATCCCCAAGTTGGCTTCCTCCCATTCACATTACTCGCCCATGTGGGTACCTTCCATCCCTTATCCTACCAAACTAGCTATCTCACATTCCCCTTTATCCCCTAAGCGGCCCACGACCCATTCCCCTTGCACCCCCAAACATTTTCCCTCCGAACCCTTACTCCTCAATCAATCTACCTCCCTTTCCCCTTACTCACCCATGTTGCCTACCTACCATTACCCTTACTCCCCCAAGCTGGCTACCTCCCACCCCTGGCTCCCCCCAAGTTGTTTTCCTCCTAATCGCCTTTACTCATACATGTTTTCTACCTCCCTTTACGCCATTCCTTACTGCCCCACGCTGGCTACCTCCCATTCCCTTCATTCCCCAAGCTGGCTAACTCCTATTTCCCTTTACACCCCAAAATGGCTACCTCCCATTCCCCTTATTCCCCAAGGTGGCTACTTCCCATTGCCCTTACACCCCCAACTGGCTGCCTCCATCCCTTACCACCTTCCTCCCATTATCCTTACTTCCCCAAGCTGGTTTCTTCCGAATCACCTTACTCCCCCGCAAGCTGTCTATCTCACAACCCTTACTCAGCAATGCTGGCCACCTCCCGTCTGTTACTCCTGAAGCTGGCTAACTCTCCCTTAACCCCCCCCCCCCCCCCCCCAACTGGCTACATCCCATTCCTCTTATTCCCCAAACCGGCTGCCTCCCATTTCGCTTACTCCCCAAAGAAAATGCATGAGGGAGAGCCTAGTGGATGTACTGTATATGGACTTCAAGTAAGCAATTGATAAGGGCCCACATAGGAGATTAGCGGGCAAAATTAGGGCACATGGTTTGAGGTTAGAGTGCTGACATGGATAGAGAAGTGGTTGGCAGATAGATTCAGGGGATACGAGGAGAAGACAGGATTGGGGTACTACTGATTGGGGAGATCAACCATGATCACATTGAATGGCGGTGCAGGCTCGAAGGGGAGAATTGCCTACTCATGCACCTATTGTCTATTGTCTCCCATCCCCCTTACTCCAACAAACATGCTTTCTTCCTCCCCTTATCCCCCAAGCTGGCAGCCTCCCATCCCATACTGCCACAAGCTGGCTACCTCCCAACACTTACTCCCCGAAGGTGGCTTACTCCGTTTCCCCCTCCTCCCCTAAACTAGATGCCTCCCATCCTTTACTCCCCCAGCTAGCTTCCTACCTTTTGCCGTACTCCCCAAGCTGGCTACCTCCCAGCCATTACCACCCAAGTCGGCTTCTTCCCATTTGCCTTACTCCCCAAGCTTGCTAACTCCCATTCCCTTACTCCTCCAAACTGTCTTGCTCCCATTCCCCCAAGCTGGCTAACCCCCCCCCCCCCCCCCCCCCCCCAGCTGGCTTTCCTCCCTCCCCGTGCACCTCCAAGCTGGCTACCTCCCACCCCCGCCTCCCAGTTGGCTTCCAACCTCCCCATACGCTCACAAGCTGATTACCTCCCATCCCATAATACCATAAGCTGGCCTCCGTCCACCCCGAAGCGGACTTACTCCGATTTGTCTTACTCCCCCAAACTGTCTGCCTCCCATTCCTTACTCCTCCCAGCTAGCTACCTCTCACCCATTACCTCTCTTACATTTACTCGCTCAAGTTGCTTTCTTCCCATCCCTTACTCCCCAAGCTGGCAACCTCCCATCCCTTAATTCCGCCAAGATGGCAACATCCCATCCCTTACAACCCCAAGCTGGTTACCTCGCTTTTCATTTACCCCCCCAAGCTATTTTCCTCCCACCCCTTACTCCCCAAGCGGGGAATCATGACACGCTTACTCGTGGCGATTCCTGGAAGCGACGACACGGTGCCCTCTGTGACGCGTCGGACGACGATTCCTTTAACATGTTGGACGAGACAGAAGCAAACAACCACCCACATCGTCTGACACAGGAGCGAACAAACACACCCACGCTGTGGTAACCCTGGCATTCCCCTCACTCCCCAAGCTTGCTACCTCATATTCACCTTACTGCCCCAAGCCGGATACCTCCATATCCCCCTACTCTCCCAAGCTGGTTTACCTCCCATTCCTTAACTCCCTCAAGCTGGCAATCTCCCAGCATTTACTCCCACCCACCTTACTCTCCAAGCGGGATTTCCTCCCATCATTTACTCCCCCAAGCTGCCTTTCTCCCATCCCTTAACCCCACACAAGATGGAATCCCCCCTTCCCTTACTCCCCCAAATTGCCTTTGTCCCATCACTTACTCCCCCAAGCTGTCCACTACCTCTCCTTCCTCTTACTAACTCAAGCTGTCAACCTCTCAATCCCCTTATTCCCCAAGCTGGCTACCTCCCATTCCTTTCTCTTCGGAGCTGGCTGCATCCCATCCGCTAGTTCCTCAAGCTCCCAACTTCCAATCATTGCCCTACCAACATAGCTGGCTACCTCCCTTTGACCCTTACTGCCTCGAGCTGGCTTCCTCCCATCCCTTACTCCCCCAAGCGGGGATCATGACAGACACCTAGTATCGATTGCTGTGCAAGCGACGACACGATGCACTATCTCATGTGATGCTTCGGGCGACGATACTGTCACCATGTTTAACGACGACAGAAACCAACAGCGAACTACATCGTCTAAAACAATGGGCGAACAAACACAGACAAGCTGCGGGAACCTGGCATTCCGCTTACTTCACCATACTGGTAACATCCCATTCCCCTTATTCCATCAAGCTGATTACTCCCATCCCTTACTCCCTCATGCTGGCAACCTCCCTTCCCTCACAACCCCAAACTGGCTACCTCGCTTTTCATTTACTCCCCAAGTTATTTTCCTCCAATCCTTTACTCCTCCAAGCGGGAAATCATGGCAGAAGCCCATTCGTGGCCTCTCCCACTCCTTACTCCCCCAAGTTGGCTTCCTCCCATTTGCCATTTTCCCCCAAGGTAACTAACAACATCCCATTCCTTTCTCCCCCATGCTGGTTACCCCGTATTCATTGCTCCCCCAAGCTAGCAGCCTCCCACCCCTTACCTCCCCAAGTTGGCTACCTCCCGTTCCCCTTGCTTCCCCAAACTGGCTTCTTCCGATTCCCCTTTCTACCCCAAGGTGGCTCCCTCCCATGCCTTACTATCCAATTCTGGCCACCTGGCTTACCTTACTCCCCATAGCTGGCTTTGTCCCATCCCTTAATTCCCCAAGCTGGCTACTTCACATCCCTTACTCGCCCAAGGTGGCTACCACCATTACTCCCATTCCGCTTACTCTCCGAAGCTGCCTTCCTCCCATCCCGTAATTCCCCAATCTGGGGCTACCTTCCATTCCCCTTACTACCTCCCCCAAACTGGCTACCTCCCATACCTTAACCCCCCAAGCTGGCTTCCTCCCTCCCCTTACACCCCAAGCTTGCTTACTCAGATACCCCTTACTAGCTGCATCCGATCTTTTACACATCCAAGCTGGCTCCATCCCATCCCTTACTCCCCCCTGCTGACTCCTCCGATCCCTTAATCCTCCAACATAGCTTCCTCCCATTTGCCTTACTTCCCCCACGCTCTCTTCCTGCATCTATTACCCCCCCCCCCCAAGCTGGCTAACACGCTTCCCTATTACTCCCCCAGCTGGCTTCCTCCCATTCGCCTTACTCCACCAAGCTGACTACCTCCAATCCATTACTCCACCAAGTGGCTTATTCCCATTCGCCGCATTCTCACACGCTGGCTACATCCCATCGCTCGATGCCCGCCACCAAGCTGGCTACCTCCCTTTCTTTACTCCCCATGTTGCTTTCTTCCCACCATTTACTAGCTACATCACCCCCACAGATGTCTTCCTCCCATCCCTTACTCAGCCATGATGGCTTACTCAGATTCCCCTTACTTCCCCAAACAACTGCCTCCCATCCCTTAATCCACCAAGCTTACTACCACACACCCTTACTCCAGCTAACTGGCTGCCTCCCACCACTTACTCCTCCACCAAGCTGGCTAACTCCCATCCGTTTCTCTCATATCTGGCTCCCTCCCATCCCTTACTCCCCAAGCTGGATACCTCTTAACTCCTTCGTCCCCAAGCTGGCTACCTACCACCCCTTACTGCCTCCCCCAAGCTGCATTCCCCCATCCCTGTTCCCACCGTTGGCTTTCGACCATTTGTCTTACTCCCCCATGCTTACTGCCACCCATTCCTTACACCACCAAGCTGGCCGACTCCTATCCCTTACGTCCCCATGTTGGCAACCTCCCATTCCCCTTACCTCCCCCCCCCCCCCCAAGGTGGCTACCAAGCGGGGATCATGCCAAAATCCTCCGCGTGGCGATCCCTTAAAGCAACGACATGATGTACGATGTTCTGTCAACAACGTTGGAAGACGACAGAAGCTAAATCGTCTGACACATGAGCGAACCAACATCCCCAAGCTGGTAAACTCCCATACCCCTTTCCTCCCCAAGCTGGTAAACTCCCATTCCCCATACTTCCTCAAGCTGCAATCTTCTCAGCCATAACTCACAAAGTACTCTCACTAGATCTATAAAGCTGGCTACCTCCAATCCCTTTGACAGCCCAAGTTGGCTTCCTCCCATTTGTCTTTCTCCCACAAGGAAAATAATTACCTCCCATTCCTTACTCCCCCATACTGGCTATCTCCCAACCATTTCTCCCCCAAGCTGGCTGCCTCCCATCGCTTACCCATCCCCAAGCTGCCTGCCTCCCATCCCTTACCCATCCCCAAGCGGGCTACTTCCCATTCCCCTTACTTCCTTCCCCAAGCTGGCTTCTTCAGATTCTCCTTTCACCCCAAGGTGGCTCCCTCTCTTCCCTTAATCCCCAAATGCTTGCCACCTCCCTTCCCCTACTCCCCCAAGATGGCTTTGTCCCATCCCTTAATCTCCCAAACTGGCTACGTCCCATCCCTTACTCGCACAAGGTGGCTACCAACCTCACTCTCGCAAAGCTAGTTAACTCCCATTCCCCTTACTCCCTCCACCAAGGTGGCTGCCTCACATCCCTTAATCCCCACGTTGGCTTCCTCTATTTCACATTACTGGCCAAGCTGGAAACCTTCCATCCCTTATACTATCAAGCTAGCTACCTCACATACCCCTTTATCGCCCAAGCTGGCCACCGCCCATTCCCCTTGCACCCCCAAACATTCTACCTCCGACACCTTACCTTACTCCCCAAAGCAGGGTACCTCCCTTGCCCCTTTCTCACCCATGTTGCCTATCCACTTTGCCACTTACACCGCCAAGCTTGCTACCTCACACCCCTGATTCCCCCAAGTTGGCTTCCTCCAATTCGTCTTTACTCACATTGGCTTCCATTGTGGCTACCTCCCATTCCCCAAGCTGGCTACCTCCTATTCGACCTACTTCTCCAAGCTGGCTACCTCTGATCCCGAACCCCTCTCAAGCTGTCTTCCTCCCTTCCTTTACTCCCCAGATACTTTCTTCCCATTATTTAACCCCCACCCCAAGCCCGCGTCTTCCCTTTCCTTACTCCCCCAAGATGCCTCCCTCCCTTCCCTTTCTTCCCCCAAGCAGGCTATCTCCCTCCCCTTAATCCCCCAAGCTTTCTACCACACTTTCCCCATACTCCCCCATCTGGCTGCCTCCCCATCCCCTCCTCCCACAATCTGGCGTACTGCCTTATTTTACTCACCGAGTTACTTCCATACCATCCCTTACTCTCTCAGGATGGCCACCACCCTCCCCTTACACCCCGAAGCTTGATACCACCCTTTCCACTTCCGCACTCAAGCCCTTGCTCCCTCCCTCCAATTCCCCATTACTCTCCCAAGTTGGCTGTCACCCATCCCTTACTCCCCCAATCTGGCTTCCTCCTAATTCCTATTCCCCCAAGCTAGCTATCTCCCATCCATTACTCCCCCAATTTGGCTTCCTCCTAATTCCTACTCCCCCAAGCTGGCTACCTCCCATCCATTACTCCCCAAGTATGCTTCCTCCCATTCATCTTCCCCTCCAAGCTGATTACCTCACATCCCTTTCTCGCCCAAGCGTGGATCATGACAAAAGTCAACCCGTGGTGATCCCTGGAAGCGACGATGTGATTGATGTACGATGTTCTATCAACATGCTGGACCACTACAGAATCCAAAAGCGAGTTACTTCGTCTGACACATGAGCGAACACCCCCAAGCTGGGAAACTCCCATATCCGTTACGCTTCCAATGTGGCTACCTCCCATTCCCGTTACTTATCCCAAGCTGGCTACCTCCCATTCCACTTACTCCCCCAATGTGGCTACCTCCCATTCCTCTTACTTACCCCAAGCTGGCTACTAACCATTCCACTTACTCTCCCCCCCCCCCTTCCCCCGTGGCTACCTCCCATTCCTGTTACTGTCCCAAACTGTCTACCTCCCATTTCCCTTATACCCCCAATGTGGCTACTACCTCCCATACCACTTACTGCCCCAAACTGGCTGCCGCCCATCTGTTACCCCCCCCCCCTCCCCCAAGCTGGCTACCGCCCACCCTTTACTACCCAAGCTGTCTTACTCCGATTCCCCTTACTCCTTCAAACTGGCTGCATCCCATTCCTTAATTCCCCAACTTGGCTTCCTCCCACTCGCCTTTCTACCCCTAGCCACATACACCGCCGAGTTGGCTACCTCTCATTCCCCTTACGCCCCCCAAGCTGTCTACCACCCACCGCTTACTTCCTTCCCCAAGCTGGCAACATCCCATTCCCGTTACTAACCCAAGCTGGCTTAGTCACAGTGCCATGTACTCCCCAAGACGGCCACCCTCCGTCCCTTACTCCCCAAAGCTGTCTTCCTCCCCACCCCTTACTCCACAAACTGGCTAGCTCCCATTCCCCTTACTTCACGAAGCTGGCTTCCTCCCAACACCTTTGTCCCCCTAGCTGCCTACCAACCATTCCTATTTCTTCTTCAAGCTGGCTATCTACCATCGTTCCCCCCTGAAGTTGTCTCCCTGCCATTCGCCGTAGTCCTCCAAGCTGGCTTTCTCCCATCCCAAAGCTGGCTACCACCCACCCATTCCCCTCACTCCACAAAACTGGCTCCTCCCATTGGCCTTCAACCCCCAAGCTGGCTACCGCCCATCCCTTACTCCCCCCAAGCTGGTTGCTTTCCATCCTTTACCTCCCCATGTTGGCAACTTCCCATCCCTGACTTCTTCTCCCCAGCTGGCTTCTTCCTATTGCCCTTGCTCGCCCAAACTGGCTACCTCCATTCTCCTTATTTGCCCAAGCTGGCCTCCTCCCATCCCTTATGTCCCTATGCTCGCCAGCTCCCGTCCCTTACTCCCCAGGCTGGCTACCTCCCATTCCTCTAACTCCACTAACTCCCATTCGCCTTACACCCGCAATCTGCATTCCTCCCATCCCTTACTCCCCAAAGCGGGGTTCATGACAAAAGCCTCCCCGTGGCGATCCCTGGAAGCGACGAGGTGATGTACGATGTTCCGTCAACATGTTGGACGACGACAGAAGCCAACGGCGAGCCACATCGTCTGACAGATGAGCAAACGATCACCACCAAGCTGGGAAACTTCCAATCACCTTACTCCCCCATGCGGCTACCTTCCATTCCCCTTACTCCCCAAATCTGGCAATTCTCCCCTCCCACCCCCCCCCCCCAAGATGGCTACCTCCCATCCGGTACGCCCACAAGCTGGCTACCTCCCACCACTTAATCACCCAACTTGGCTTCCTCCCATTTACCTTACAACCCTACGCTGCCTTCCTCCAATCCCTTACTCCCCCAAGCTCGCTAACACACATCCCCCTTACTCGCCCATCTGGCTTCCTCCCATTCGCCTTACTCTCCCCAAGCTGATTACTTCCCATCCCTTAATCCCCCAAGTTGTCTATCTCACATGCCTGACTGACTGCCCTAAACTAACTCCCTCCCTCATCTCCCTTACTCTCCCCAAGCTGCCTTCCTCCTATCCCTCACCCCCTGGATTCCTCCCTTCCCTTCCCTCTCCAAGCTGGTTACTTCCTATCCTTATTTCTCCCATCTGACTCCCTCCCATTCGTTTCTCTCGGAAGCTGGCTACCTCCTATCCTCTACTCCCCCAAGTGGGGATCGTGACAGAAGCCTCCTCGTGGCGATTCCTGGAAGCGACGACACGATGCCCTCTATGACGCGTCAGGCGACGATTCTTTCAACATTTACGTCGACAGAAGCCAACAGCGAGGTACATCGTCTGAAACAAGCGAACAAACACCCCCAAGCTGCGGTAACCTGCCATTCCACTTACTCTCCCAAGCTGGCTACCTCCCATTCCTTATACATCCTCAAGTTGGCAATCTTCCCACCCATTATTCCCATTACCCTTGCTCTACAAAGCTGGCTACCTCCGATCCCTTACTCCCCCAAGTTTGCTTCGCCCCCAATTTAACTACCTCCCATTCCTTACTCCCCATGCTGACTCCCTCCCATCCATTACCCCCCCAAGCTGGCTGCCTCCCATTCCCTTTACTTCCCCAAGCTGGATTCTTCCGATTCCCCTTGTTCCCCCAAGGTGGTTCCCTCCCATCCCTTACTCCCCAATGCTGGCCACCTCCCATTCCTCACTCCCCCAAACGGCTACCTCCCATTCCCCTTGCATCCCAAGGTGACTACTTCCTATTGCCCTTACTTCCGCAAGCTATATACCACGCACTCCACCCCCACCTCCCCAAGATGGCGTTCGCCCTTCCCTTACACCCCCAAGCTGGCTACCTCCCATCCCATACTCCCACAGGCTGACTACCTCTCGCCCTTTACTCCTCCAAGCTGGAATGCTCACATCCCTTACTGTCCCAGCTGGCTGCCTCCAATCCCTTCATCCTCCAACTTTGCCTCCTCCCATTTGCCTTAATCCCCCACGCTGCCTTCCTCACATCCATTACTCCCCCAATTTGGCTTTCTCCAATCCCTTACTCCCGCTAGCTGGCTACATCCCTCCCTTAACTCCCCCAGGCAGGCTACCCATCTCCCCTCACTCCACAAGCTTGCTACCACCCTTTCCCCTTACACCCCAATCTGGCTTCCTCCCTTCCTTTACTCCCCAAGTTGCTTTCATTACTTACCACACCCCCAAGTTGCCTTCCTCCCAACCATTACACGCCCAAGATGGCTACCTCGCCTTTATTCCCCCAAGCTTGATACCACCCTTTCCCCTTACTCACCCAAGCTGGCTCCCATGCATTAGCCTTACTCCCCCAAGCTACCTAACGCCCACCCTTTATGTCTTCTATATGACTATCTCCCATTTCTTTCTCTCGGAAGCTGGCTGCCTCCCATCCCTTGCTCGCCCAAGCTGGCAACCTTGCAACCTTACAACACCAAGCTGGCCACCTCCCTTATACCTTACACCCCCAAGCTGTCTTCCTCCCATCTCTTACTCTCCCCCAAGCGGAGATCATGACAGAGTCCTGCTCGTGGCGATTCCTGGAAGCGACGATTCCTTACAGTCTGTCACGCGTCGGGCGACGATTCTTTCAACATGTTGGACGACAACAGAAGCCAAACAGCGAGCTTCATTGTCTGAAACACGAGCGAACAAACACCCCCAAGCTGTGAGAATCTGCCAATTCCCTTACGCCCCCAAGCTGGCGACCTCACATTCCCCTTACCTCCACAAGCGGGCTACCTCCCATTCCCTAACACCCTCAAGCTGGTAATGTCCCCATCCTTTAATCCCATTCACTTTACTACGCCAAGCTGCCTACCTCCCATTCTGCTCCTTCCCACAAGCTGGCTTTCTCCCATCCGTTACTCCCCCCAAGTTGGCTTCCTCCAATTCTCCTTACTCCCCCAAGATGCCTTCCTCTCACCCCTTACCCTCACCAAGCTGGCCTCCTCCTTTCCCTTGCTACCCCAAGTCGCCTTTCTCCAATCCATTACCCCACCAAGTTAGCTTCCTCCCATTTGCATTACTCCGCCAAGCTTACTACCTCCAATGCCTACGCTCCCAAGCTGGATACCTCCCATCCCTTACTCCCCCGAGCTGGATTCCTCCATCCCCTTAAGCCCCCAAGCTGGCCACCTCCCATCCCTTACTTCCCAAACTGGCTACCTCCCATTCCCCTTACACCCCCAAACTGGCATCCCTCCATTCCGCTTACTCCCACAGGCTCGCTACCACCGATCCCTTACTCCCCCCCCCCCCCAAGCTGGCTCCTTCACATCCTTTACTTCCCAAGATGGCTGCCTACCATACCTGAATCCTCTACCTTGGCTTACTCCCAATGTGGCTTGCTCCCATTTGCCTTACTCCCTCCCCCACGCTGACTTCCTCCCATCCCTTCCGCCCATCCCTTACCCGCCAAGCTGGCTAACACACTCCCCCTTCTCCCCCAGCTATCTACCTCCCATTCGCCTTACTCTGCCAAGCTGGCTACATCCCATCCCATTGTCCCCCGAGTTGCCTTCTTCCGATTTGCCTTAATCCCGCAAGATGGCTGCCTCCCTTCCGTTACTCCCCAAAGCTTCCATCCTCCGATCCCTTACCCGACAAGCAGGCCACCACCCTCTCCTTACACCCCCAAGCTGGCTACCTCCCTCTAATCTTACTAACCCAATCTGTCAAATTCCCATTCCCATTACCCACCCCAGGCTGGCTACTACACTTTCCCCTTACTCACCAAGCTGCTCCCTCCCATTCCCCTTAGGCGCCAAGCTGGCTACCTCTCACACCCCTTACTCCCCCAACCTGCCTTCCTCCCATCCTTTACTCCCCTAAGCGCCTCCTCGTGGCGATCTCTGGAAGCGACGACGCGATGTACGATGTGACGCGTCGGACGACTAACCTGTCAACATGTTGGACGACGACAGAAGCCAACAGCGAGCTACATCATCTGACACATGAGCGAACAAACACCCCCAAGCTGGGAACCTGCAATGCCATTACTCCCTCAAGCTGGCTACGTCCCAATCCCATTTATTCCCCCAAGCGCCTTACGTGCAATTTCCCTTACTCCCCAAGCTGGCTACCTCCGATCCCGTACTCCCACAAACTGGCTTATTCCGATTCGTCTTACTCCCACAAGCAGCTCGCCTCCAATCACATATCCTTCCACCCCAAGCTGGCTTCCTCTCTTGCTTTACTCCCCAAGTTGCTTTATTCCCATCCCTCACTACCCACAGCTGGCTACCTCAGATCCCTGAATCCACTAAAATGACGCCCCCATTCCCTTAATCTCCAAGTCGCCTTCCTCCCATCCCTTATCCCCCCCCCCCCCACCTCTAAGCTGACTATCTCTCTTTCCTCTTGCTAACCCAAGCTGTCACCCTCCCATTCCCCTTCCTCCCCCAAGCTGGCTACCTTCCAATCGCCTTACTCCCCCAAGTTGGTTGCCTCCATACCTTTACTCCCCCAATCTGCCTTCTTCCCATCCCTTACTCCCTCAAGCTAGCTATCTCTCCTCCTTTACTCCCCGGTGATGGATAACTCTCCCATCCTTTATTATTCCTATCTCTTTAACTCCCATTCCTTTCTCTCGGAAGCTGTCTGCCTCCCAAACTCCGCCAAGCTTGCAAACTCCCATCCTTACCCTCCCAAGCTGGCTACCTCCCTTTTCCCTTACTCAACCAAGCTGGCTTCCTCCCATCCCTTACTCCCCCAAGCCGGACGGAAACCTCGTGGCGTTTCCTTGAAGCGACGACTCGATGCATTCTATAATACATCGGGCGACGATTCTGTCAACATGTTGGACGACGACAGAAGCCAACAGCGAGCTACATCGTCTGAAACACGAGCGAACACACACCCCCTAGCTGTGGAAACCTGCCATTCCCCTTATCCCACCAAGCTGGTAACATCCCAATACTCTTACTTTCCCAAGCTGTCTACCTCCCATTCCCCATACATCCTCAATCTGGCAATCTCCCCACCCATTACTCCCATTCACCTCACTCCCCCAGCTGGCTGCTTTCCATCCCTTACTTCACAAATAGGCTACACCCCATTCCACCTACGCCCGCCCCTAAGCTGGATTCCTCTCACCCCTTACGCCCCTAACTGCCTACCACCATTCAATTACCCTTTATCCTCCAAGCTGGCTACCTCCCATTCTCCTTACACCCCCAGCTGTCTATAGAAACATAGAAACATAGAAATTAGGTGCAGGAGTAGGCCATTCGGCCCTTCGAGCCTGCACCGCCATTCAATATGATCATGGCTGATCATCCAACTCAGTATCCCGTACCTGCCTTCTCTCCATACCCCCTGATCCCCTTAGCCACAAGGGCCACATCTAACTCCCTCTTAAATATAGCCAATTAAATGGCCTCAACTACCCTCTGTGGCAGAGAGTTCCAGAGATTCGCCACTCTCTGTGTGAAAAAAGTTCTTCTCATCTCGGTTTTAAAGGATGTCCCCCTTATCCTTAAGCTGTGACCCCTTGTCCTGGACTTCCCTAACATCGCGAACAATGTTCCTGCATCTAGCCTGTCCAACCCCTTAAGAATTTCGTAAGTTTCTATAAGATCCCCTCTCAATCTTCTAAATTCTAGAGAATATAAACCAAGTCTATCCAGTCTTTCTTCATAAGACAGTCCTGACATCCCAGGAATCAGTCTGGTGAACCGTCTCTGCACTCCCTCTATGGCAATAATGTCCTTCCTCAGATTTGGAGACCAAAACTGTACGCAATACTCCAGGTGTGGTCTCACCAAGACCATGTACAACTGCAGTAGAACCTCCCTGCTCCTATACTCAAATCCTTTTGCAATGAAAGCTAACATACCATTCGCTTTCTTTACTGCCTGCTGCACCTGCATGCCTACCTTCAATGACTGGTGTACCATGACACCCAGGTCTCGCTGCATCTCCCCCTTTCCCAATCGGCCACCATTTAGATAATAGTCTGCTTTCCCGTTTTTGCCACCAAAATGGATAACCTCACATTTATCCACATTATACTGCATCTGCCAAACATTTCCCCACTCACCCAGCCTATCCAAGTCACCTTGCCGTCTCCTAGCATCCTCCTCACAGCTAACATTGCCCCCCAGCTTAGTGTCATCCGCAAACTTGGAGATATTGCCTTCAATTCCCTCATCCAGATCATTAATATATATTGCAAATAGCTGGGGTCCCAGCACTGAGCCTTGCGGTACCCCACTAGTCACTGCCTGCCATTGTGAAAAGGACCCGTTTACTCCTACTCTTTGCTTCCTGTTTGCCAGCCAGTTCTCAATCCACATCAATACTGAACCCCCAATGCCGTGTGCTTTAAATTTGTATACTAATCTCTTATGTGGAACCATGTCGAAAGCCTTCTGGAAGTCCAGATACACCACATCCACTGGTTCTCCCCTATCCACGCTACTAGTTAAATCCTCGAAAAATTCTATACATTCGTCAGACATGATTTACCTTTCGTAAATCCATGCTGACTTTGTCCAATGATTTCACTACTTTCCAAATGTGCTGCTATCCCATCTTTAATAACTGACTCTAGCAGTTTCCCCACTACCGATGTTAGACTAACTGGTCTGTAATTCCCCATTTTCTCTCTCCCTCCCTTCTTAAAAAGTGGGGTCACGTTTGCTACCCGCCAATCTTCAGAAACTACTCCAGAATCTAAAGAGTTTTGAAAGATTATTACTAATGCATCCACTATTTCTGGAGCTACTTCCTTAAGTACTCTGGGATGCAGCCTATCTGGCCCTGGGGATTTATCGGCCTTTAATCCATTCAATTTACCCAACACCACTTCCCGGCTAACCTGGATTTCACTCAATTCCTCCAACTCCTTTGACCCGCGGTCCCTTGCTAATTCCAGCAAATTATTTATGTCTTCCTTAGTGAAGACGGAACCAAAGTAGTTATTCAATTGGTCCGCCATATCCTTGTTCCCCATGATCAACTCACCTGTTTCTGACTGCAAGGGACCTACATTTGTTTTAACTAATCTCTTTCTTTTCACATATCTATAAAAACTTTTGCAGTCAGTTTTTATGTTCCCTGCCAGTTTTCTTTCATAATCTATTTTTCATTTCCTAATTAAGGCCTTTGTCCTCCTCTGCTGGTCTTTGAATTTCTCCCAGTCCTCCGGTATGCTGCTTTTTCTATCTCCCATTCATTCCCCTTACTCCCCCAAGCTGGCTCCCTCCCATTCCACCTACGCCCGCCAAGCTGGGAACCACCCATGCCCTTACTCACCCAAGCTTCCTTCCTCCCATTCCCCAAGATGGCTCCCTTCCATATCCTTTGCCCCTCCGGATGTCTACATCCAGCTGGTTGCCCCCACCCACTCCATAGTTCTCCAATCCCCCAATAATCCTCCCATTCTCCTTACACCTCCCAATCAGGCTCCCTCGCATACCATCTACGCCCCCAAGCTGTCTACCTCCCATTCCCCTTACTCCCCCAAGATGGCTCCCGCCCATTCCACCAACGCCCCCATGCTGGGAACCTCCCTCCCCTTACTCTCCCCAAGCTTCCTACCTCCCATTCCCCTTAATCCCCCAAGCTGGCTCCCTACAATACCCTTAACCCCTCCAGATGTCCCAACCCAGCTGGCTACCCCCACCCCATAGTCCCCCAATCTGTCTTACTTCCCCTTACTCCGCCAAATTGTCTGCCTCCCATCAATCGCCCCCAAGCTTACTATCTCCCATTCATTCAACAAACTGGCTGCCTCACATTTTTAGTCCCCCAACTTGGCTTCCTCCCATTCGCCTTTTTCTCCCCCACGCTGCCACCCACTCATTCCTTTCTCCCCCAAGGTGGCTAACCCACTTTCACCTTACTTCTCCTGCTTGCTTCCTCTTGTTCCCCGTAATCTGCCAAGCTGGCTATCCCCCCCCCCCCCCACATCGTATACTTCAACACGCCAGCTTTCCATTCGCCTTTTTTCTCCAAGATGACTCCCTCCCTTCTATTACTCCCCCAAGCTGCCTTCCTCCTATCGCCTTACCCACCAAGGTGGCTGCCTACCTTTCCCTATATTAACCCAATCTGTCAAACTCTCATTCCCTTTACCTACCCAGGCTGGCCCCTTACTCACACACGATTATTCCCCCATTCCCCTTACACCACAAGCATCCTACCTCCCATACCACTTACTCCCCCAAACAGCCTTCCTATAACCACATAACCATATAACAATTACAGCACGGAAACAGGCCATCTCGGCCCTACAAGTCCGTGCCGAACAACTTTTTTCCCTTAATTCCACCTACCTGCACTCATACCATAACCCTCCATTCCCTTCTCATCCATATGCCTATTCAATTTATTTTTAAATGATACCAACGAACCTGCCGCCACCACTTCCACTGGAAGCTCATTCACACCGCTACCACTCTATGAGTAAAGAAGTTCCCCCTCATGTTCCCCCCTAAACTTCTGCCCCTTAATTCTGAAGGCATGTCCTCTTGTTTGAATCTTCACTATTCTCAAAGGGAAAAGCTTGTCCACATCAACTCTGTCTATCCCTCTCATCATTTTAAAGACCTCTATCAAGTCCCCCTTAACCTTCTGCGCTCCAGAGAATAAAGACCTAACTTATTCAACCTATCTCTGTAACTTAGTTGTTGAAACCCAGGCAACACTCTAGTAAATCTCCTCTGTACTCTCTCTATTTTGTTGACATCCTTCCTATAATTGGGCGACCAAAATTGTACACCATACTCCAGATTTTGGCCCAACAATGCCTTGTACAATTTTAACATTACATCCCAGCTTCTATACTCAATGCTCTGATTTATAAAGTCTAGCATACCAAAAGCTTTCTCGTGGCGATATCTGGAAGCGACGACGCAATGTACGTTGTGACGCGTCGGGCGGCTGTTCTGTCAATATGCGAACAAACACCCCTAGCGGGGAAACTGCAATTCTCCTTATTCTCCCAAGCTGGCTACCTCCCATTCCCCTCACCCCCACCCCCCAAATGTTCTCCCTTCAAACACTCCCCCCCCCCACGATAGCTTCCTCCCTCCTCTTACACCCCCCAAGCTGGCAACCTCCCATCCCGTACTCCCTCCCACAAGCTGTCTACCTCCAATCCCTTATCCCCACAAGTTGCCTTCCTTCCTTACTTCCTTAATACTCCAAGTGGCCAACTTCCCATCACTTACCTCCCCAAGCTGCCTTCCTCCCATCCATTACGCTCCCATGCTAGCTACGTTCCTCCCCTTACTCCTCGATGCTGGCTACCACCCTTTTCCCCCTTACTCACCCAACCTGGCTACCTCCCATTCCTCTTACTCTCCCCCAAGCTGGCTGCCTGCCATCGCTTACTCCCCCAATCTGACTTCCTCCCATCTCTTACTCCCCCAAGCTGGCTACCTCCTGTCCATTACCCCCTCCCCCCCAGACAGCTATAACTCCCATCCTTTATCACCCCCCCCCCCCCCAAGCTGGTTACCTCCCATCCCTTATTCATCCTATATGGGTACCTCCCATTATGTTCTCTTGGAAGCGGGCTGCCTCCCATCCCTTACTCCGCCAAGTTGGCAACCTCACATCCTTTCATCCCCAAGCTGACTGCCTCTTTTTTTTCTTAGTCGCCCAAGCTGGCCTCCTCACAATCTTTACTCCTCCAAGCGGGGATCATGGAAAAAGCCTCCTCGTGGCTATTCCTGGAAGTGACGACACAATGCACTCTGTGATGCATCGGGCGACGATTCCGTCAACAAGTTGGACGTCGACGGAAACCAACAGTGTCTGAAACACGAGCGAACAGATATCCCCAAGCTGAGGGAACGTGCCATTCCCGTTACTCACCCAGGCAGACTAACATCAATTCCCCTTAATTCCCAATCCTGGCTACCTCCTACCATTCCCCTAACTCCCTCAACCTGGCAATCTGCCCATCCTTTACTCCCTTTCACCCTTCTCCCCCAAGCTGGCATCCCCCCTTTCTCCCTTACTCACCCAAGCTGTCTTCTTTCCATTCCCCTTATTCCCCCAAGCTGGCTTCCTACAATCCCTTACTCCCGCAAGTTGGCTTCTTCCTATTCTTCTTACTTCCCCAAGCTATTTTCCTCACATCCTTTACCCCCAAAACTGACCTCCTCTCGTCATTTACTCCCCCAAGTTGGGTTCCTCCAAACCCTTTTCCCCCAAGTTGACTTCCGCCCATTTGTCTTACTCCCCCAAGTTTACTACTACCTCCCATTAATTTCTCCCCTAATCTAGCTACCTCCCATTCCCCTTACTTCCCCAAGCGGGCTACCTCCCACCCTTCACTCCCAAATGCTGGCCACCACCCATCCCTTACTCCCCAAGCTGGCTAACTCCCATTTCCTTTAATCTCTACAGCTCGCTACATCCCATTCACCTGACTCTCCCGAACTCGCTTCCTATCATTCACCTTACTCTCGCAAGCTGGCTACCTCACATTTCCCTATTCCCTCAAGCTAGCTTCCTCCTACCCCTTACACCCCTAGCTGCCTACCAACCACCCCCTTTCTCCCCCAAGCTGGCTATCTCCCATTCTTTCCTCTCCCAAGTTGGCACACGCCCATTCGCCCGACTCCCCAAACCGACATTCTCCCTTCCATTACTCCCCCAAACTGGCTTCCTCCCATCCCTTCCCTACCCCCCCCCCCCCCACACAAGTTGGCTACCTCCCATTACCGTTACCCCCTCAAGCTGGGTACCTCCCACCCTTTACTTCTTTTTTCTTATCTTTAGATTTTTCGGCTACACAACTTTGGTAGTTTAGGGGTTTTCCTTTGTGCTTTTTTGAGATCTTGTCACTTCTCACCTTTCCCCTCTCTTGTTGTCTTTTTCTTTTCTTTTTTTCATTTTCGGGTTATAAGGTTAAAAATGAAGCTGTACAATAATTGTATAATCTTAGATGCCGAATGTTTTATATTTGTACAATTGCTTCTAATAACAATAAATAAAATAAAAAAAGATCTCAGAAGCTAACAGCGAGTTATATCGTCTGAAACACGAGCACTTCCAAGCTGTGAGAAACTGCGATTCCCCTTTCTGCACCAAGCTGGCAACCGCCTACCCCCTAACTCCCTGAAGCTGCCATCTTCCCGTCCTTTACTCCCATTCACCTTACTCCCCAAAGCTGGCTACCTCCTATCCATTACTCATCCAAGCTGGCTTCTTCCCATCCCTTCTCCCCCAGGCTTGCTTCCTATCCCTTACACCCCCCCCCCCCCCAAGCTGGCTCCCCCCGCCGAGCTTCCTACCTCCTCTCTCTTAGTCTCCCAAGCTGGCTTACTCCGCTTCTCCTTACTCCCCCAAACTGGCTGACTCCGATCACCTACTCCCCCAAGCTGGCTACATTCCACTCCCATTTAATATTGCTTCCTCCCATTCCCCTTAATTCCCCAAGTTGGCTGTCTCACATTCCTTACTCGTCCAAGCTGGCTAGCTCCCATTCCTCTTACCCCCTAAGCTGGCTACCTCCCATCCCTTAAACCATCAAACTAGCTTCCTCTCATTCTCCTTATTCCCCCAAGCTGGCTAATTAACCGTCCCATCCCTTACTCGCCCACGCTGGCTACATCCTACCCTTTACTCATCCAAGCTGCTTTCCTCCCATCCCTTACTCCCCCAAGTTAGCTTTCTCCCACCCTTTACTAGCTAAGTCTAGCTGCTTACCAAACCATTTCCCTTCCTCATCCAAACACGCTATCTCCCATCCTTTACCCTCCAATTTGGCTCCCAATCCCCTTACTCCCCCAATCTGGCTTCCTCCTATTCTCCTTACTCCCCCAAGCATGCTCCCTCCCATCCCTTACCACCCGCCCCCCAGCTCGCATCTTCCCCAAGCTGCCTATCTCCAACCACTTATTCCCAAAGCTGTCTTACTCCGAATCCCCTTGCTCTCCGAAACTGGCTGCCTCCCATCCCTTACCCCCCCCCCCCCCCCCCCCCCTCCAAGCTGGCTACCTCCATTTCTCATTACAAACCCAAGCTGTGAAACTCCCATTCACCTTAGTCTTCCAAGCTGGTTCCCGCATATCCCTTACTCCCCCAAGTTGGCTTCATCCCATCCCTTACGCCCACCCCAAGCTGGCTGCCTCACACCCATTACTTCACCAAGCTGTCTTACTCCGTTTCGCCTTACCTCCCCAAGCTGGTTTCCTCCCTTCCCTTACTCCCCCAAGCTGCCTTCTACACATCCCTTACCTCCAAGCTGACTACCTCCCATTATCCCATTCGCACATTCCACCTATTCTTTACTACTGTAAGCTGCTTTCCTCACATCACTTACTCCCCAAGTTGGCTCCCACCCATCTCTCACCACCCGCCTCTCCAAATACCCCCTCCAAGATGGCTATCCCACACCTTAATCCTCCAATCTGGTTTACTCCGATTCCCCTTGCTCCGCCAAACTGGCTGCCTCCCATCCCTTACTCCCCAATCTGGCTATTTCCCATTTCTTGCTCCCCACGCTGCCTCCCTCCCATCCCTTACTCCCCCAAGCTGGCTAACGCACTTTCCCCTTACACTCCCAGCTGGCTTCCGCCCATTCGCCTTACTTCGCCAAGCTGGCTTCCTCCCTTCCCTTACCCCTTCCCACACCCCAAGTGGGTTTCCTCCAACCCCTTACTCTCCCAAGCTGGTTTCTTCCCACCCCTTCCTCCCGTCCCTTACCCGCCAAGCTGGCTAATTCCCTCCCCCTTACTCCAGCCAAGCTGGCTACCTCCCATTCCCCTTATTAACCCAATCTGTAAAACACAAATTACCTTTACACCCCCCCCCCCGCTGGCTAATATCCTTTCCCCTTACTCACCCAACCTGCTCCCTCACATTCCCCTTACAACACAAGCTGCCTACCCCCTATTCCCCTTATTCCCAAAAGGTGGCTTCCTCCCATCCCTTACTTCCTCAAGTTGGCTGCCTCCCATTCGCCTTCACCCCCCCCCCCCCCCCCAATCTACCTTTCTCCCTCCCCTCCCTTACGTCTGGAAGAGACATCGCGATGTATGATGTGACGAGTCGGGCGACAATTCTGTCAACATGTTAGACGTCAAAATAAGCGAAAAGCGAGCTACGTCTTGTAATGCATGAGCGAAACAAACACCCCAAGCTGGACACTTGCAATTCCCTTTACTCCCCCCTAAAGGGCTTTATAGTGGGCTCTAGTTTAGTTTAGAATGTTTAGACGGGTTTACTGGGGGGTTTCTAGCGGTATAAATGGGTTTCGAGAGGTTTAGATGGGTTTCGAGGGGTTTAAGAGTCAAGAGTCAAGAGTCAAGAGTCAATTTAATTGTCATTTGGACCCCTAGAGGTCCAAACGAAATGCCGTTTCTGCAGCCATACATTACACACAAATAGACCCCAGACACAACATAATTACATTTTACATAAACATCCATCACATAGCTGTGATGGAAGGCCAAAAAAAACTTATCTCTCCACTGCACCCCCCCCCCCCCCCCCCCCCCCCCCGATGTCAGAGTCAAAGTCAAAGCCCCCGGCTGGCGATGGCGATTGTCCCGCGGCCATTGAAGCCACGCCGGGTGGTGCGAGGTCGCACACCGGGTCTTGATGATGGAGCCCCCGGTGTGCGCTCGCAAAGTCCCCCGGCCGTTCCAGCCGCGCGGGGCGGTGTAGTGAGGCCCCGCTCCAGGAGCTCTTCAACCCCGCAACACGGGCGGGAGAATTCGCCGTTGCAGGAGCCCCGAAAAGCGGTCTCCATCCAGGGATCCGCGGGCTCCCGGCGCCGGCGTCCGCAGACCCGCAGCAGCAGCCTCCGACTCAGCAGCGGCATCGGCAGCAGCAGCAGCAGCAGCAGCAGCAGCGCTCCTCCACCGCTCCACCCGCTCCGGTCTCGGCCAGCTCCGCGACGGCGACGGTGAGTAGCACCAGAGTCCCCGGCTTCTTCCTGTTGGAGGCCGCTCCTCGTTGCGGCCTCAACGACAACGGAAACCCGACGAGAAAAGGTCGGGTCTCCAGTGCAGGGAGAGATTCAGTGCAGGGAGAGATAAAGGGGGTGTAGATGGGGTTCGACGAGTTTAGAGAGGTTTAGAGCGGTTTAGTGTCAGAGGAGCTGAGAGGTGCTTGATTGGTTTAGAGGTGGTTAGAGGGATTTCCATGGGATTAGAGGAGGTTAGATGGGGTTTAGAGAGGGTTAGAGGGCTTTTAACGGGTTTAGATGTGTTTAGAGGGATTTAGAGCGGTTTAGAAGGTTTTAGGTATTTAGAATGCTTTACAGGGGTTTCGAGAAGTTTAGAGTGGTGTCGAGGGGGTTTAAATGGGTTTCGAGGACATTAGAGGGATTTCGAAGGGGTTATAGTGGGTTATAGAGGCTTAGACGGGTTTAGAGGTGTATAGAGAGGCTTTAGTGTGGGTTATAGGGATTTCGGTGGGATTAGAGAGGTTTAGGGACGATTAGAGAGGTTTGCAGGTCTTTGCGTGGGTTTAGATGTATTTAGAAGGATATAGAGCGGTTTAGATGATTTAGAAGACTTTAGAGGGGTTTACAGGGGTTTAGAGGGGGTTTAGAGGGTTTTCGATGGGTTTAGATGGATTTCGAGGAGTTTAGAGGAGAAAATGGGTTTCGATGAGTTTAGAGGGGTTTTGAGGGGATTATAGAGCGTTAGAGGGGCTTAGATGTGTTTAGAGGGGTTTAGAGGGCTTTAGAATGCTATTTATTGGCATTCAAACCTAGGTTTGAACGAAATATCATTTCCACATTTTTTTTTACATTACAAAACAATCCAAGACCCACACTTAACACAGTTTACATAAGCATCCATCACAGTGAGTCTCCAACATCTCCTCACTATGATGGAAGGCAAAGTCTTTATCTCTTCCCTTTGTTCCTTCTCCCGCGGTTCAGCAGTCCAACTGCAGTGTCGAGGCGAACTTGGGCTCCGATGTTAAAGCCCCCGGCGGGCGATGGTAACGTCCTGGGCCGTTTAAGCCACGCCGGGCGATGTTAGGCCCCGCTCCATGTCCTTTAAACCCGCGGTTCCAGCGGGAGAAGTCGCCGTTGCGGTGCTCGGAGAAGCGGTCTCCCACCAGGACCTGCGAGCTCCCGATGTTCCTGTCCACCGGGACTGCGGCCGGTGCCTCCGAACTCCAAAATCGGGTCGCAGCCGCACAGAGGTGTTTAGAGGTGTGTAGAGGGTTATTCAGGGGGTTTAGAGGGCTTTGATGTGTTTAGAGGGTTATAGAGTACTTTGGTGGGGTGTAGACGGGGGTTGAAGGGGTATAAATGGGTTTACAATGGGTTAGATGGGTTTAGACGTATTTGGGGGTGGTTGGAGAGATTTCGAGGGGTTTGAGGCGTCTCTATGAGTTTAGAAGGGTTTTTAGGTGTTTAGAGGGGTTTACAGGAGGTTAGACTGGGTTTGAAGGGGTTAGATGCGTTTAGTGGGGGTTATAGTAGTTTAGAGAGGATTGGGTGGTTTTAGAGGTGCTTAGGGTGGTTTAGAGGGAAATTAGAGGAGATTGGATGTGATTCGGCACGGATTAGTAGGGGCGAGATGGCCTGTTTCCGTGCTGTAATTGTTATATGGTTATTGCAGGTCTTTAGAGGGGATTTTGAAGTGTTTAGACGGCTATAGGTTCTTAGAGGGGCTTAGTAGCGGTTAGAGGGCTTTAAAGAGACAGAGGGGTTTAGATGTGTTTAGAGGGGATTTTGAGGACAGCGGGGTTTAGAGGTGTTTAGCGGGGTTTGGAGGGGTTTGGGGTGATTTCGATGGGATTAGGGGAGTTTAGATGGGTTAAGAGAGGTTTAGATGGCTTTAGAGGGGTTTAGAAGATACAAGTTACAAGATGATACAAGATACATTTATTTGTCACATGTGCCAGATGGCACAGTGAAATGAGATTACCATACAGCCATACAATAAACATAAAGAACACAACACATTATAGAATTCAACATAAAACATTCGGACACAGCGGTTTAGAGCGTTTAGAAGGACTTACAGGGGTTTAGAGGGGTTTAGATGGGTTTCGAGGGGTTTCGAGGGGTTTAAATGGATTGCGAGTTTAGAGGAGAAAATAGGTTTCGATGAGTTTAGAGGGGTTTAGAGGGGTTTTGATGGGCTTATAGAGGCTTAAAGGGGCTTAGGGGAGTTTAGAGGGGTTTAGAGAGGGTTAGAAGGTTTTAGAAAGGTTTAGAGGTATTTACATGGTATTAGAGGGGTTTAGAGGGCTTTCGATGTGTTTGGAGGGGGTTTGAAGGGGTTAGATGCGTATAGTGGGGTTTAGAGTAGTTTAGAGGGGATTAGGTGGTTTTAGAGGCGCTTAGGGTAGTTTAGAGTGGAGTTAGAGGGGATTAGAGGTGATTACAGGTGTTTAGAGGGGTTTCGGGGCGATTCAGAGAGGTTACGAGGAGTTTCGATGGATTTAGATGCATGTCATGGGGTTTATAGGCTTTACAGCGTTTTCGAGGGTTTAAAGCGGTTTAGAGAAGATAGAGGCCTTTGGTGGCGTTTGTAGAGGTTTAGATGGGATTTGATGTGTGGAGAAGTTTGGAGATGGTTGGAGGGGTTTATATGGGGTTTAGAGGTGTTTAGAGGGGTTTCTAGCGGTGTAGAGGGGTTTAGATGGGGTTAGAGTGTTTTAAATGGGCTTGGAATGTTTAGACTGGTTTAGAAGGGTTTAGAGGGGGTTAGATGGGGTTCGAGGGGTTTATAGGGGGGTTTCGATGGGTTTCGAGGAATATAGAGAGGATGAAAGTGGTTTTGAAGGGATTTTAGGGGCTTAGCGGGGCTTAGCTGGGCTTAGAGGGGTTTAGAGGGGTTTAGAGGGGGTTAGAGGGGTTTAGAGGGGGTTAGAGGGGTATAGAGAGTTTTAGTGGATTAGAGGTGATCAGAGGGATTTGGGTTTAGAGTACCATTGAAGTATTTACAGGGCTTTAGAGGGGTTTAGAGGAGTTTAGAAGGGTTTAGATAGGTTTAGATGGGTTTAAACAGGGTTAAACAGGATTTCGATGGAAGTTTAGGTGGGAGGTTTAGAGAGTGTTAGAGGGCTTTAGTGGGGATTAGAGGTGTTTAGAGGTATTTGGGATAAGAACAATTAACACACCTCAACCCTCCTAATCCCTTCTAAATCCATCTAAACACACCGAAAACACTCTAACCCCTTTATACACGCACTAAACCCCTCTACACTCCACGAAATCCCTCTAAAGCCCTCTAAACCCCATTACCCCCTCTAAAGTCATCTAAACCCCTCTAACGTCCTCTCAACACCGCTAAAGCCCTCAAAACACCTCCAAATCCCTCCAAACACGTCTAAACCCAACTGAAGCTCTCTAAACATCTCTAAACCTCTCCAACCTCCTCTAATCCCATCGAAATCCGTACAACCCTCTAAACACGTCGAAGCCCCTCTAAGCCCCTATAATCCTATCTATACCTCTAAAGCCCTCGAAATTCCGCGAAATCCATCTAAACCCCTTTAAACACCTCGAACCCTATCTACACCCCTCGAAACCCCCTGTAAACAGCCCTAAACCGCTCTAAACCTATCTGAACATTCTAACATAGAGCAGGGAGGTTCTACTGCAGTTGTGCAGAGTCTTGGTGAGACCATACCTGGAGTATTGCGTACAGTTTTGGTCTCCTAATCTGGGGAAATACAGTCTTGCATAGAGAGAGTGCAGAGAAGGTTCACCAGACTGATTCCTGGGAGGGTAGGACTTTCATATGAAGAAAGATTGGATAGACTCGGCTTGTACACGCTAGAATTTTGAAGATTGAGGGGGGTTCTTATAGAAACGTACACAATTCTTAAGGGGTTGGACAGGCGAGATGCAGGAAGATTGTTCCCGATGTTGGGGATATCCAGAACAAGGAGTCACAGTTTAAGGATAAGGGGGAAATCTTTTAGGACCGAGATGAGGAAAACGTTTTTCACACAGAGAGTGGTGAATCTCTGGAATTCTCTGCCGCAGAAGGTAGTTGAGGCCAGTTCATTGGCTATATTTAAGAGGGAGTTAGATGTGGCCCTTGTGCCTAAAGGGGTCAGGGGGTATGGAGAGAAGGCAGGTACATGATACTGAGTTGGATGATCAGCCATGATCATATTGAATGGCGGTGCAGGCTTGAAGGGCCAAATGGCCTCTACTCCTGCACCCATTTTCTATGTTTCGGTTTCTATGTAAACCCATCTAAAACAATCCAAACTCGTCTAAACCCCATCTACGCCCCTTTAAACTAATCTAAACCCCTCCAAACCGCTTTAAACCCTCCAAATCCCTCCAAACCTCTCTAAATCCATCGAAGCACCGCGAAACCCTTCCAAACTCCTCTAAACATGTCTAAACCCCTAGGAAACACAGCAAACTGTCTTAACCCCACGAAACGACTCTAATCCCTTGAAACCCCTCGTAACCCATCGAAACACCTCGAAACTCATCTAAACACCTCTAATGGATTCTAACCCGCTCTACCCACCTCTAAATCCATCTAATCTGTAAAACCATCTAAACCCCTCAAATCCCCTCTAAACCACCTACCAACATCTCAAACACCGCTAAACCCATCGAAACCCCCCGAAACCACCCGAAACCTCTCCAATACCCTTCCCCAAACACCTCTAAACCCCTCTAATCCAATGTAAACCCCTTTATACCCGTCCAAACCCTACTGTCCACCAAACCTAAAGCCCTCTAAACCCCTCTAAACCCCTCCAAATCCGTCTAAACCCCACTAAACCCCACCCGTCTAAACACTATCAAACACCTCAAAGCCTCTAAACCCCTCGAAACATCCCAAATATATCTAAGCATCTCTAATCCATTCTAAACCCCTCTAAATCATTCGAAACCCTTCTAAACCCCTACTCTTGTCAATGGGGGCTCTGCAAGCCGGCACCCTGCCAGCAGCGTGTTCGTTTTTTTCAACTTTTTAATTTTTTTTAGTATGTTTTAAAGTATGTTTTTAATGTTCCTTTGTCTTTTGTGTGTGTGTGTGTGTGTGTGTGTGTGCGTGTGTGTGTGTGTGTGTGCGTGTGTGTGTGTGTGTGTGTGGGTGTGTGTGAGGGGGGGGGGTGTTAAGGGGGAATCCGTGTGGGTCGCCTCCTCCTCGGAGAGGCGACGTTTTCCAGGTCGCCTCCCCCGTGGCCTAACACCAAGGATCGGCACGGCCTTTGCCGGAGACGCGTCCGGGGCTTCAGCGGCTGGCGCAGCGTGGACTCCCGGTGTCGAGCGGGCTCGCCGGAGGGGTGCGCTCCGTTTCGCTGGCCCGCGGCAGCCGGCAGCCTGAAGCCGCGGTCTGCACAGCTCCAGCTGGCGTGGCGTCTGCACAGCCCGGGATCCCTCGTAGAGACCCGGGGGAAGTAGAAGCTCCGAATGCCGGCCCGCGGCCAACTTCTACCGCGGACCCGTCGTGGACTTACCATCAATCTGGAGGGGAGCTTCGACCGCCGGCCCTGCTGTCTGTGGCGCTTCTGCTGTGGCGGGAACTTTATATTTTCGACCACTGGCCTGCGGCCTACACAAACCTAAAGCCGCGGTCTCCGGTGGGGAAGTGCCGACTCTAGACTTACCTGGACTTTTACCTGTCTGAACATCTGAACGCCCGCAGCGACGGCTGCGAAGGGTTGAGGTCCCGACCACGCGGGAAAATGGCGCAGGACTGAAAAATGTTGTGCCTTCCACCACAGTGATGAATGCTGCGGTGGATGTTTGTGTTAAACTTTTATTGTGTATTGTGTGGTCTTTATCATTGTACTCTGCTGACAAATTCATTTCACTTGCACTTAATGTGCAATGTGACGAATACAACGGTATTGTATTGTATTGTATTGAAAACCCTCTTACCTCTTTATACCCATCTAAACACCTCTACACTCCACCAGACCTATCTAGAGCTCTCTAAACCCCAATAACCCCATCTTATCTTCTCTAAACCACTCTATACCCCTCTAAATTAATCTAATCCCATCGAAATCACTCTAAATCCCCTCTAAACTCCAGCTAAACACCTCTAAGACCCTATAATACCCTCTAAACCTATTTAAAACCCTCTAAATCCCTCTAAATTCCACGAACCCCATCTAAACCCCTTTAAGCGCCTCTAAACCCATCTAAACATCTCGAAACACCTCTAAATTGCTCTAAACCTTCTAAACCCGTCCAAATATTGGATGTGTTTAAATGGGTTCAAAGGGGTTTAACGTGGATTATAGGGGCTTAGAGGTGTTTAGATGGGTTTAGTGGAGGTTAGAGGGATTTCGATGGAATTAGAGGTAAGGGGGGCTTAGAGATGTTTAGACGTGTTTATGAGGGAGTTAGACGTGGTTTGAGGGCTTTAGGTGTGTTGAGAAGATGTTAGAGGGGTTTAGATGAGTATAGAGGGGTTAAGATGGGTATAAAGGGGTTAGAGTGTTTTCGATGTGTTTAGATGGATTTAGAAGGGGATTAGGAGGGTCCAGAGGAGTTCAGAGGGGTTTAGATGGGTTTGAGGTGTTCGGAGTTGTTTAGTGGGGTTTAGCGGGGTTTGGATGGGTTTAGAGAGGTTGTGAGTGGTTTTGACGGGGTTAGAGGGTGTGAGAGGGGTTTAGATGGGGTTAGAAGGGGTTAGAGGCGTTTAGTGCGGTTTGAGTATCCTAGAGGGCTTTAGAGAGTTTTCGAGGGGTTTGTGGGGGTTAGATGTGGTTTAGGGGGGTTAGAGAGGATTAGGGTGTTAGAGAGGTTTCGGGTGTTGCAAGGGGTTGCGTGGGGTTTCCATGGATTTTGAGACGTTTCGTGTGGTTTAGAGGGTTTACAGTGGTTTCGAGGGGTTAAGAGAGGGTTAGAGGTGTTTGGAGGGGTTTAGAGGGGGTAGTAGAAACATAGAAAATAGTTGCAGGAGTAGAGGCTATTCGGTCCTTCGAGCCTGCACCGCCATTCAATATGATCATGGCTGATCATTCAACTCAGTATCCTGTACCTGCCTTCTCTCCATACCCCCTGATCCCTTTAGCCACAAGGGCCACATCTAACTCCCTCTGAAATATACCCAATGAACTGGTCTCAATTACCTTCTGCGGCAGAGAATTCCAGAGATTCACCACTCTCTGTGTGAAAAACGTTTTCCTCATCTCGGTCCTAAAAGATTTCCCCCTTATCCTTGTTCTGGACTTCCCCAACATCGGGAACAATCTTCCTGCATGTAGCCTGTCCAACCTCTTAAGAATTTTGTAAGTTTCTATAAGACCCCCCTCAAACTTCTAAATTCTAGCGAGTACAAATCGAGTCTATCCAGTCTTTCTTCATATGAAAGTCCTGACATCCCAGGAATCATTCTGATGAACATTCTCTGTACTCTCTCTATGACAAGAATGTATTTCCTCACATTAGGAGATCAAAACTGTACGCAATACTCCACGTGTGGTCTCACCAAGAACCTGTACAACTACAGTAGAACCACCCTGCTCCTATACTCAAATCCGTTTGCTATGAATGATCACCATTCGCCTTCTTCACTGCCTGCTGCACCTGCATGCCTACTTTTAATGACTGGTGTACCATGACACCCAGGTCTCGTTGCATCTCCCCTTTCCTAATCGGCCACCATTCAGATAATAATCTACTTTCCTGTTTTTGCCACCAAAGTGGATAACCTCACATTTATCCACATTATACTGCATCTGCCATGCATTTTCCCACTCACCCAGCCTATCCAAGTCACCTTGCAGCCTCCTAGCATCCTCCTCACAGCTAACACTGCCCCCCAGCTTCGTGTCATCCGCAAACATAGAGATGTTGCATTCAATTCCCTCGTCCAAATCATTAATATATATCGTAAATAGCTGGGGTCCAAGAACTGAGCCTTGCGGTACCCCACTAGTCACTGCCTGCCATTGTGAAAAGGATCCGTTTACCCCTACTCTTTGCTTCCTGTCTGTCAACCAGTTCTCTATCCACATCAATACTGAACCCCCAATACCGTGTGCTTTAAGTTTGGAGATGTTTAGAGAAGCTTAGAGGGGTTTAGAGGGGTTGGGGGTGTTTGGAGGGGTTTAGAGGGGTGTAGAGGAATGCAGAGGGGTTAGACGATTTAGACGGGTGCTTTAGATGGGTTTAGAATGTTTAGACGGGTTTCGAGAACGGGTTTAGAGCGGTTTAGTGGTTTCGATGTGTTTAAATGGGTTTAAAGGGGTTTAAAGTGGATTACAGGGGCTTATATGACTTTAGAGGAGTTTAGATGGGTTTAGAGAGGATTAGAGCGCTTTAGATGTGTATAGAGGTGTCTAGAGGGATTAGAGGGCTTTAGAGGTGTTTAGAGGGCATTAGAGGGGTTTAGAGGTGTTTCGAGGGGTAGATATGGGTTTCCAGAGGTTTTAAGCGGTTTAGATGGGTTTCGATGTGTTTAGAGGGGTTTAGAGGGGATTATATGTGCTTAGAGGGGCTTAGAGGTGTTGAGGGGTTTAGACGGGTTTGGAGCGGTTTAAAGGTGTTAGAGGGGGTTAGAAGGGTTTAGACGGGGTTAGATGGGTTTAGACGGGATTAGATGGGGTTTAGACGGGGTTAGAGGGGGTTAGAAGGGTTTAGACGGGGTTAGATGGGTTTAGACGGGGTTAGATGGGGTTTAGACGGGATTAGAGGGGGTTAGAAGGGGTTAGAGGGAATTAGAGGTGTTAGAGGGGTTTCGATGTATTTCGATTTGTTACGAGGTGTTTCGGGGATTCGGAGGCGTTTCGTGGGGTTTACAGGGTTTACAGGGGATTCGTGGGGGGTTAGAGAGGTTTAGAGGGGGTTGGAGGGGGTTGGAGGGTTTTAAAGCGGTTTAAAGAGGGTAGAGGCCTTTGGTGGTGTTTGGAGAGGTTTGGAGAGGGTTAGCGGTGTTTATAGGGGTTTGTAGGGTTTTAAAACTGTTTAAAGAGGGTAGAGGCATTTGATGGTGTTTGGAGAGAATTATAGAGGGTTAGCGGTGTTGATGGGGGTTTGGAGGTGTTTTGCTGGGTTTAGTCGTGTTTTAGAGGAGGTTTCTAGCGGCTTGTAGGGGTTTGGTGTAGAGGGGATTAGACCGGTTTAGAATGCTATAAATGGGTTTAGAATGTTTAAATGTGTTTAGAGAGGTTTAGAGCCTTTTTGAAGGGTTTCAAGAGGTTTAGATTGGTTTCTGCATGCTTCATTTATGCATGCTTACTTTCAGAGACTGATGGACAACGACCCCCCAGATCCCGCTGTACTTCACCTTTTCCCAACTTGACGCCATTTAGATAGTAATATGCCTTCCTGTTTTTGCTACCAAACTGGATAACCTCACATTTCTCCACTTTAATCGTAATCGGCCATGCATCGGCCCACTCACCAAACCTCTCCAAGTCACACTGCATTCTCATAGAATCCTCCTCACAGTTCACATTGCCACCCAGCTTTGTGTCATCTGCAAATTTGCTAATGTTGCTTTGAATCCCTTCATACAAATCATTGATGTATACTGTAAATAGCTGCGGTCCCAGCACCGAGCCTTGCGGTACCCCACTAGTCACTGCCTGCCATTCTGAAAGGGACCCGTTAATCCCCACTCTCTGTTTCGTGTCTGCCAACCAATTATCTATCCATCAAATCAAATCAAATCAAATCAAATCAAATCAAATCAAATCAAATCAAATCAAATCAAATCAAATCAAATCAAATCAAATCAAATCAAATCAAAGAACCTTTATCTAATCTTGCAAAGCAACAATTGTACAGTGCAAAATGAGAAGACGTTTCCCAGGGAATACCGGAGCATCGCACATAAAACTTAAACATTTCACATAATAAAAACACCAAAAACAATCCAGTCCCTGATGAAACAGTACAAATAGTTTAAAGGTGCAGGTAAAACAGCAACATAAAAATACAGGAAAAAACAGTCATAAAATGTCCAGGGCAGCTGATTTAAGTGGCCAGTGCCCACGTTATTAAATTGGCTGTGCAAAGCCGCAGAATCAGATGGAGTGAGTGTTTAGTAGCCTCACAGCCTGCGGCAGGAAGCTTCTAGCAGTCTGGTAGTCCGGGCTTTGATGCTACGGTATCTCTTGCCCGATGGCAGGAGGTCCAGATGTGTATGGAGGGGTTGCAGTTTGGCCTTAGCTATTCTCAGTGTTTTTTTCAGACAGCGATTATCCGTCAGCACTCCACCCCAATGGCATGCGCTACTATACTATTATATAATCTACTATATCAGGAAGATTGTTTGTGTCCTCCTTTGTGAAGACGGATCCAAAGCACCTGTTCAACTCATTTGCCATTTCCTTGTTCTCCATAATAAAATCACCCTTTTCGGTCTTCAAGGATCCAGCTTTGTTGTTAACTAATGTGTTTTCTCTTCGCAAATCTACATAAGCTTTTACCATCCTACTTTATATTCTTGGCTAGCTTACCTTCGTACCTCATCATTTCTCCCCGTATTGTCTTTTTCGTTATCTTCTGTTGCTCTTAAACAAAACCCAATACTCTTGCTTCCCGCTCATCTGTGCTACGTTGTACGTCTTTTAGTGTTATACTGTCCCTGACGTCCCTTGTCAGCCACTGCCGCCCCTTACTCCCCTTGGAATCTTTATTCCTCCTCGGAATTAAGTGATCCTGCACCTTCTGTATTATTCCTATAAATACCTGCCATTTTTGTTCCATTATCATCCCTGCTAGTGTATGTTTCCAGTCAACTTTGGCCAGCTCTACCCTCATGGCCCCATACTCCCATTTATTCAACTGTAACACTGACACCTCCGATCCACCCTTCTCCCTCTCAAATTGTAGATTAAATCTGACCATGTTATGGTCACTACCTCCTAATAGCTCATTAACCTCGAGGTCCTATGTCAAATCCGGTTCAATACATAACACTAAATCCAGAATTACCTTCTCCCTGGTAGGCTCCAATACAACCTGCTCTATGAATCCATCACGAAGGCACTCGACAAAGCCCCTTTCTTGGGGTCCAGTATCAACCTAATTTTCCCAGTCTACCTGCATGTTGAAATCTCCTATACCAACCATAGCATTACTTTTGCTCCATGCCAATTTAACTCAACTTGCACCCTATGTCCAGGCTGCTGTTTGGGGTCCTGGAGTTAAGTCCCATTAGGATCTTTTTACCAGTACAATTCCCTAGTATTATCCATACTGACTCCACGTCTCCTGTTTCAATGTCACCCTTTGCAAGGGACTGAATTTCATTCCTCACCAACAGAGTAACCCCTCTGCCCACCTGTCTGTCTTTTCGATAGGAGGTATATCCTTGTCTATTCAGTTCCCAACCCTGTCCCTCTTGCAGCTATGTCTCTGTAATTCCACAACATCATACTTGCCAATTTCTAACTGAGCCTCAAGCACGTCCTCTTTACTTCTTATACGTCACGCATTTACATACAACGCTTTGACCATCGTATTCAATTCCCCCCACGCATCGCTCGCAATTGGCCCTGACCGTACACTTGTATCCCTTCTCGAACTTTCCTTCGCATTAATTTGAGAATCTTTTGTAATTTTTCCTGTAATCACTTCCCCTTCAACTCCATCTTTATACTCCCGATTTGTCAATCCCTCCACCCCACTATTTAGTTTGAACCCACACATGTAGCACTAGCAAACCTGCCTGCCAGAATGTCAGCCCCCCCCCCCCCCCCCCCCCCCCCCCCCCCCCCCCCCCAGTTAAGTGCGGTTTAGAGTGGTTTACAGGGGTTTAGAGGTGTTTTCGGGGGGTTTAGAGTGGATTGGAGAGGTTTACATGGATTCAGAGGGGTTTAGAGGGGTTTTCAATGTATAGTTGTAGTGGTTTTCTGGGGTTTAGACTGGTTTTACGCGCTTTAGAGGGGTTTACAAGGTGTTACATGGGGTTTACAGAGGCTTAGAGGGATTTAGGGGGGTGGAGTGGTTTACAGGTTTGGTGTGGGTTGGGCGGGGGGGATTACAGGTGGTTTTAAGGAGTTCAGAGTCGTTTAAAGGGGTAGAGGGGTTTAGAGGAATTTAGAGAGGTTTAGAGGTGTTCACATGTGTTTACCAGGGCATAAAGAGAACATGACTTCAGAATTAAGGGACAGAAGTTTAGGGGTAACATGAGGGGGAACTTCTTTACTCAGAGAGAGGTAGCTGTGTGGAATGAGCTTCCAGTGGAAGTGGTGGAGGCAGGTTCAATTTGATCATTTAAAAATTAATTGGATATATATATATATGGATGGGAAAGGAATGGAGGGTTATGGTCTGAGTGCAGGTAGATGGGACATGGGGAAACTGTTTGTTCGGCACGGACTTGTAGGGCCGAGATGGCCTGTTTCAGTGCTGTAATTGTTATATGGTTATATGGCTATATGGTTATATGGTTAGGGGTTTAGAGGAGTTTGGCGAGGTTTACATGGGTTTACAGGGGGTTTAGAGGAATTGAGAGGGGATGATAGTGATAGGGGTTCGGATGGGATTTGAGGGGTTTAGAGGGGCAGATAGGGGTTTAGATGTGTTTAGCGGGGTGTAGATGTGTTTAGAGGGGTTTATATGTGTTTCGAGAGGTTTTGAGTTGAGGGATTTTAAATGGCAGATGCGATTACTGGGGTTTACAGAGGTTACAGTGATTTAGATGGGGTTTACATGAGGTTACAGGGATTTACAGTGGGTTGAAGGGGTTTACATGGAGTGTGGGTGAATTTAGAGGGGATTACAGAGGGTGTAGGTGAGTTTAGAGGGGGTTACATGAGTTCGCAAGGGTTTAGAGTAATCTAGAGAGGTTTAGAAACGTTTACTGGGGTTTACAATGGTTCACGTATTTAGAGTGGTTGGGTGTTTTCAGCGGTTCACAGGGTGTGTACACATGTTTAGATGGGTTTTGAGTGGTTTAGATGAGTTTAGAATGGTTTACGTGGGTTTAGATGTGTTTACACGGGGTTACAGTGATTTAGAGTGGGTATAGATTGGTTTAGAGGGGTTTAGTGATTTAAACAGTTTAGAGGGGTTTAGGGGGGTTAGATGAGTACAGTGGTTTAGAAACATAGAAACATAGAAAATAGGTGCAGGTGTAGGCTGATTACCCAAATCAGTATCCTGTACCTGACTTCTCCCCATAACCCCTGATCCCTTTAGCCACACGGGCCACATCTAACTCCCTCTTAAATATGGCCAATGAACTGGCCTCAACTACCTTCTGCGGCAGAGAATTCCAGAGATTCACCACTCTGTGTGAAAACGTTTTCCTCATCTCGGTCTTAAAAGACTTCCCTCTTATCCTCAAACTATGACCCTTTGTTCTGGACTTCCCCAACATCGGTAACAAACTTCCAGCATCTAGCCTGTCCAACCCCTTAAGAATTGTGTAGGTTTCTGTAAGATCCCCCTCAATCTTCTAAATTCTAGCGAGTACAAACCGAGTCTATCCAGTCTTTCTTCATATGAAAGTCCTGACATCCCAGGAATCGAAAGCGAATGGTATGTTTTTTCACACAGAGAGTGGTGAATGTCTGGAACTCTCTGCCGCAGAGGGTAGTCGAGGCCAGTTCATTGGCTATATTTAAGAGGGAGTTAGATGTGGCCCTTGTGGCTAAGGGAATCAGAGGGTATGGAGAGAAGGCAGGTACGGGGCACTGAGTTGGATGATCAGCCATGATCATATTGAATGGCGGTGCAGGCTCGAAGGGCCGAATGGCCTACTTCTGCACCTAATTTCCATGTTTCTATGTTCTATGAATCAGTCTGGTGAACCTTCTCTGTACTCCCTTCTATGGCAAGCCTGTCTTTCCTCAGATTAGGAGACCACAACTGTACGCAATACTCCAGGTGTGGTCTCACCAACACGCTGTACAACTGCAGTAGAACCTCCTGCTCCTATACACAAATACATTTGCTATGAATGCTAACATACCATTCGCCTTCTTCATTGCCTGCTGCACCTACCTGCCTACTTTAAATGACTGGTGTACCATGACACCCAGGTCTCTTTGCATCTCCCCTTTCCTAATCGGCCACCATGCAGATAATAGTCTACTTTCCTGTTTTTGCCACAAAAGTGGATAACCTCACATTTATCCACATTATATTGCATCTGCCATGCATTAGCCCACTCACCCAGCCTATCCAAGTCACCTTGCAGCCTCCTAGCATCCTCCTCACAGCTAACACTGCCCCCCAGCTTCGTGTCATCCGCAAACTTGGAGATGTTGCATTCAATTCCTTCATCCAAATCATTAATATATATCGTAAATAGCTGGGATCCCAGAACCGAGCCTTACATGGGTTTAGAGGGGTTAGAGCGCTTTCGGTGGGGTTTTGAGGTGTTTCGAGAGCTTCCGAGGGAGTTCGCGGGGTGTAGATGGGGTTCGATGGGTTATGAGGGATTTAGAGTGGTTTAGAGGGGTTTCCAGTGGTTTCGATGGGTGATGAGGGATTTGGAGGGTTTTAGAGGGGTTTCGAAGGGTGTAGATGGTTTACATAGGTTTCCTGGGGTTCAGATGTGTTCAGATGGGTTCGGACGTGTTTGGATGGGTCTAGAATGGTTTAGAGTGGGTTGGAGGGACTTGAAGGGTTTCAAATGCGTTTTTAAGGTTTTCGAGGGGTTTGGGGGAGTTTGGAGTGGTTTAGAGGGGGCTTAGAGGGATGTAGGGTGTTGGAGGTGTTTTGGAGGGGTTTAGAGGGGTATATAATTGTTTAGAGGGGTTTGGAGGGGGTTGGATGGGTTTTGAACGGTTTAGAGGGCTGTGGAGCTGAAATTTGTTCAGAGGGGTTGAGAGGGATGGAGGGGTATGGAGGTGTTTGGAGTGGATGATAGGGATTTAGAGGGGTGTGGAGGGGTTTAGAGAGGCAGATAGTGGTTTAGAGGTGTTTAGATACATTTAGCGGGGTTTAGATATGTTTAGACACGTTTAGATGTGCTTAGAGGGGGTTTGAGGTGTTTTGAGTTGTTTAGAGTGGTTTCGTGGTTTAGACACGTTTACTGAGGTTTACATGGGTTACATGGGTTTAGATGGGGTTTACAGGGGTTTACATGAATTTAGAGTGGATTGGAGGGGTTTACAAGGGGTTTAGATGAGTTTAGAGGGGGTTACAGGGGGTGTAGGTGAGTTTAAATGGGTTTACAGGGGGTTCGCAGGGGGTTTAGACTTGTCTGGAGAGGTTTAGATGCGTTTACAGGGGTTCAGGTGTTTAGAGGGGTTGGAGTGTTTAGAGCGGGTCACATGATGTTTAGACGCGTTTAGATGGGTTTTGAGCTGTTTAGAGGGGATTGCATGGGTTTCGAGGGATTTACATGGGGTTAGATGGGGCTACAGTAATTTAGAGGGTTAGAGCGCTTTCGACTGGTTATGTGTTTCGAGAGCTTTCGAGGGGGTCCAAGTGGTTTAGAGGGACTTCGATGGGTTATGACGGATTTAGTGGTTTCGAGAGGGTTTGAGGGGATTCGAGGGGTGTGGGTGATTTAGAGAGGTTTCGAGGGGCGTCGAGGGGTGTTGGGGTGTTTAGATGGTTTACATGGGTTTCGTGTAAATGGGTTCAGTGGTTTGGAGGTGTTTGGATGTGTTTTTGAGTGGCGCAGAAGGGGTTAGAGAGGCTTGAATGGATTGAAAGACGTTTAAGAAGGGTTTAGATGAGTCTGGAGGGGATTAGAGGGGCTTAGAGGAATGTAGAGGGATGTGGAGGGGTGGAGAGGCGCTGGAATTTGTTTGGAAGTGTTTTGAGGGGTATGGAGGTGTTTACAGGGATTTAGGCGGGTTTTCAGGGGGTTAGAGTGGTTTGTAGGGGTTTACTGGTGGTTAGAGGGGATTACAACGGTTCCGATGTTTAGAATGGTTTAGAGGGGTTTAGACGGGTTTAGATGGGGTGAGAGCGGTTTACAGGGGTGTGCAGGGGTGTACAGCGTTTTACAGTGGTGTAGAGGGATTTAGAGTTGTTTACAGGTGTTTAGAGGAGTTTGGAGTGGTTGAGAGGGGCTTAGAATGGTTTAGAGGGATTTAGTGTGTGGAGGGGTTTTGAGTGGTTTGGAGGGGTTTAGATGTGTTTAGAGGGGTTTGGGTGGTTTAAAGGGGGATGGAGGGGTTAGAATGGTTTACAGGGATTTAGAGGGGTTTATCAGGGATGTAGAGGGCTTTATAGTGGTTGAAAATATTTTAGAGGGGTTTAGAAGGGTTTACAGGGGTTTAGTGGGGTTTAGAGGGGTTTCTACGGGTTTCGATGTGTTTGGAGGGGCTTAGATTTGTATAGTTTTTTAGAGGGTTTTCGAGAGTTTAGGAGGGGTTTAGAGTGGTGTAGAGTTAGAGGTGCTGAAATGTGTTTAGAGGTGTTTAGAGGGGTTTGGAGGTGTTTAGAGAGGTTGAATTGGGTTTCGAGGGGGTTGGAAGTGTTTAGAGGGGTTGAATTGGGTTTGGAGATGTTTGGGGGGATTTAGAGTGGTTTAGAGGGGTATAGAATGGTTCAGAGGGGTTTAGTGGCGGAGGGGTTTGTAGGAGTTTAGAGGGAGTTTGATGGGTTTAGAAGGGTTTGGTGGGGATTAGATGGTTTAGAGGGGTTAGAGGGGTTAGAGGGGTGTAGAGGTGTTTGCATTGGTTATGTGTGGAACAGGATGAGGTAATGCTGGCTACCACGGCTGGTTAGAGGATGATTAAACCACATCAATCGTGAGGAACAGGATGATCAAACCACATTGTTAAGGGCGGGATGATTAAATACCACCGCTCTTTGTAAAACACTGATAAGCACGGCAGAGAGAGGGCACAGGCCGCTATAATTGGGAGAAACAGTCAACGCAGCAAAAGAAAGGATTAATGAATCCTGCAAGATAACTTTTGCACTTACTTAATGAGGAAAATTAATATTACAGATACGCACCTGATCGGTAAACTGCTCATTACCATGAACATGCGATGTATGATCTGGGAGGTAACATGGGCGGGACGGAAGATTGTGCACCTCAGCATTCTGATTGGAAGGGGCCAGAAGGGGAGGGGGATTCAGTGAAATGTATTGTATAAAAGAGGGGGTTTTCCTTGCCTCGGTGTGTCTCGGATTGGGAGGCACCCGGCTCTGCAGACTCGTAAATAAAAGAATTTCGTGTTTCCACGACGTTGTCCCTGGCATCGTGGTTGTGAGCACCGAGTTACATCTCACAGTTAGAAGCGTTTGGAAAGGTGTAGTGAGGTTTACAGGGGTTTAGAAGGGTTTAGATATATTTAGAGGGGTTCAAGTTAAAGTTCAAGTGAGTTTAATGTCATGTGTCCCTGATAGGACAATGAAATTCTTATTTTGCTTCAGCTCACAGAACATAGTAGGCATTTAGTACAAAACAATCAGTGTGTTCATATACTATAACATAAATATATACAAACATGAATAAATAAAATGACGGAAGTGCAAATAACAGGTAATTGGTTATTAATAATCAAAGTTTGGCCGTGCCAGGTTTAATAGTCTAATGGCTAATGGGGAAGTTGCTATTCCTGAACCTGGTTGTTGCAGTCTTCAGGCTCCTGTACCATCTTCCTGAAGGTAGCAGGGAGATGAGTGTGTGGCCAGGATGTTGATGAAACTGCCAGCCTTTTTGAGGCAGCGACTGCGATAAATCCCTTCGATGGAAGAAAGGCCAGAGCCGATGATGTACTGGACAGTGTTTACTACTTTTTGTAGTCTTTTCCTTTCCAGGGCGCTTAATTCCAAGCCACGATGCAACCGGTCAGCATGCTCTACCTGTAGAAGTTAGTGAGAGTCTTCCTTGACAAGCCGACTCTCCGTAGTCTTCCCCCTCTTTTTATACAAGTAGAGGCGCTGATGAGCTTTCTTGATAATTGGATTAGTGTTTTCGGACCAGGAAAGACCTTCAGAGATGTGCCAGCCCAGGAATTTGAAGCTCTTGACCCTTTCAACCATCGACCATTGATATAAACGAGGCTGTGGGCCCCCATCCTACTCCTTCCAAAGCCCACAATCAGTTCCTTGGTTTTGCTGGTGTTGAGGGCCAGGATATTGTGCTGGCATCTTATGGACAGTTGCTCGATCTCTCTTCTATACTCGGACTCATCCCCATCAGTGATACGTCCCACAACAGTGGTGTCGTCAGCAAACTTGATGATGGAGTTCGCACTGTGAGCGGCTACGCTGTCATGAGTATAGAGTGAGTACAGCAGGGGGCTGAGCACGCAGCCTTGAGGTGCTCCCATGCTGATTGATAACGAGGCTGACACATTTCCACCCATACGTACAGACTGTGGTCTGTGAATGAGGAAGTCGAGGATCCAATTGCAGAGGGATGCGAGAGACCCAGTTCTGTGAGTTTGGTGACCAGCTTGGAGGGGATGATTGTGTTAAATGCCGAGCAGTAATCGATGAATAACAGCCTGATATATGAGTTATTTGTTTAGAGGCGATTACCAGGGGGATTGACGGATTTCGTGGTGGTCAAAGGATTTATAGGGTTTACAGGTGTTTCGAGGGGTTCAGAGAGGTGTAAAGGTGTTTGGAGGGGTTTCGAGGGGCTTTTGAGTGGACAGAGGTTTAGAGGTGTCGGGATATGTTTGGATTTAGATGGGTGTAGAGGCGGTTTGGAGTGGTTTGGAGGGGGTTAGAGGGGTTTAGACGGGTTTAAATTCGTTTAGATGTGTTTAGATATGTTTCGATTAGTTTATACGGGGTATAGTCGTTTTGAGGGCTTTAGAGGGGGGGTTTAGATGTGTTTAAAGGGATTTATAGGACTTTATAGATGTGTAGATGGCTTTATAGGGACCTAAAGCGGGTTAGAGGGGTTTCGTGGGGTTTGAGTGGTTTAGAGGGGGGTTGAGTGTTTTCGAGTTATTTCGGGGGTTATAGTTGTTTGGAAAGGGTTTGGAGATGTTTAGGAGGTTTCGAGGGGTTTGAGGGTTTTTTTTAGAGTTATTTAGAGGTGTTTGTATGGGGTTTCGAGTGTTTTAAAGGTGTCTAGAGGGGGTTGGGCGGTTTCAGAGGTGTTTAGAGGGGATTAGAGGGGTTCCGATGGGTGCAGACGGATTTAGAGGGGTTTGGAGGGGTTTAGAGGTGGCTAGAGGGGTTTATAGATTTTTAGAGGCGTTTCGGGGCGTTTCGAGTGGTTTAGAGGGGTTTAGCAGTGTTCATAGTGGTTTCGATGGTTTCAAAGGGGTTCGGAGTGGTTTAGAGGGGATTAGGGGGGTCCAGAGTGGTTTAGAGGGGTTCACAGGTGTTTAGTGTTTAGAGTGCTTTAGAGGGCTTGAGAGGGGTTGAGAGCAGGTCGTGACGATTCAGAAGTGTTCAGAGGGGTTTAGAGGGGTTTACATGGGTTTCGATGCGATTAGAGGGGTTTGGATTTGTGTGGAGGGGTTAGATGGGGTTAGAGGGAATTGGAGGTGTTTGGATGGGGTTTTGAGGGGTTCAGAGGTGTTTTAATGGGCGTGGATGAGTGTAAAGGCGTTTAGAAGGGTTTAGGGGTTTAGATGGATATAGAGGGAATTAGAGTGATTTGGATGTGTTTTGAGGGGCATCGAGGAATAGACAGTTGTTTAGAGGGGCTTAGAGCTGTTTCGAGGGTTTTAGAACGGTTTAGAGCGGTGTGGAGGATGTAGAGGTGCTGAAATTGGTTTAGAAGTATTATGGAGGTGTTTAGAGGGGTTTAGAGGATTTTGGAGGGGTTTAGAATTGTTCAGATGAGTTTAGATTGGTTCAAAGGGGTTTAGTGTCGGATAGGTTTGTAGGAGTTTAGAGAGGCTTGGGACGAGTTTGGAGGGGTTTGGATGGGTTTAGAGATGTTTAGCGGGGGTATTGTTTCAATTCAATTCAATTCAAAGCACTTTATTCGTCCCCGAGGAGCAATTTAAAAAGGCGCATTACAGTAGTTTTTTAAAAAGGGACACAATCAACAAACATAAGCAGCACGCATACTGCACAATCAACCAGCACACGCATTTCACAGACACACTGCACAATCACACAACACACACCGCACATCAACATTCAACACATAGCAATAGTTTTAAAGTGCTTCCTAAATGCTTCAATTAAAAAGTGCATATAGAAGGTTATTTCATTGCATATGTTCATGAGTCTGTGATCAGCATTAAAAAGCTGGACTGCCCTGGGGATGAAGGTTGCCTTCCTCCTCTGTGTCCGGCAACCCGGACAGCGGAGTCTGCGTCCTGAGGGGAGCCACTCAAACTCAGGAAACAGGATGTGAGAGGGGTCCTGAAGAATCCTGCGTGTTAACTTTACAGACTGTTGGTCGCATAGGGCAGTGAGAGTTCGGACGGGCTGCTCAATGATTTTTGAGCAGACCTTGACCACATTCAACAGGCGGTTTCTGTTTTGCAGGGTGATGGAGTGGAACCAGCTAGTGAAAGAGAAGGTTATTACATTTTCAATGAATGCGTAGTAGAATGTGGTGAGAATGTCTTTGTTAATCCCAAATGACTTCAGCTTCCTGAGTAGGTACTGTCTCTGATGGCACTTTTTAAGGATTTCCTCTATGTTAGAGGAAAACCGTAGCAGGTTGTCGAAGGCTGTTCCCAGGTATTTGTATACCTCCACTATCTCCACTGGCTCCTGCTGGATGGGCTTAGAGGGCTTTAGAGTGGTTTAGAGTTTTGTTGTGGTTAGGGGGGTTAGTGGTGTTTAAAGGGGGGTTGGAAGGGTTTAAATGGGTGTAATGGAGTTAAGAGTAGTTTAGAGGGATTTAGAGGGTTTTAGATGTGCTTAGAGGGGTTACAGATGGATACGAGGGGTTTCGAGGGCTTTCGAGGCAATCGAGGGGTTAGAGGGATTACATGTGTTTCGAGGGGTTCATAGAGGATTAGGCGGTTTGGACGGGTTTGGCGGAGCTTCGAGTAGTTTAAAGGGGTTTTGAGGGGGTTAGAGGGGTTTCGAAGAGAATAGAGGAGTTTAGAAGGTTTTAGAGGTGTTTGGGGTGCATGTGGTGGAGTGGTTTTGGGGGGTTTCGAGGGGTTTCGAGGGGTTTCGAGTGGTATCGATGTGTTTGGAGCGGTATAGAGGAGTTTCGAGGGGTTTCGATGGATTTCGAGGGGTTTAGTGGGTTTTCGAGGGGTTTAGAAAGGTTTAGAGGGGGTTTGAGGTATTTACAGTGATTTAGATGGGTGTATGTTTGGAGGGGATTTGAGGTGTTTTAAAGCCCTTATAGGTGACTAAAGGGTTATGTATGTGTTTTGAGTGGCTTGGAATGATTTGGAGGGGCCTGGAGGACTTTGGAGTGGGTTTAGAGGTATAGAGTTGTTTATTTAGCGGTGTTTGGAGCGGTTTCCAGGGACGTGGAGGTGTTTAGAGGTGCTGAAAGTGGTTTAGAATGGGTTAAAGGGGTTTAGAGGGGTTTGGATGGGTGTAAAGGTGTTTGGAGGTTTTTGGATGTGTTTGGTGGGGTTGAAACAAGTTGAAACAAGTTTATTCATGGGTAACCCCTTGAGATGGACAGTCATCTCGTTTTCGCGGGTGTCCAACATAGAACATACAGCACACGACATAACATACATAGATGCTCTCATTGACCCACCTACCCACACACCAATCCCAAAACCACTCCATCCCCACTTGTTATAGTTTATAACAATTGTTAATTGGCTTTACATATCCAATAATAACAATAGTTATGTGTTACAGCATAATGTTGATGCTTAATATCATATACCACCTATCATACATCGTACGTTAATACATACTATCAACATTATTACATGATATATTATTTCATGATATTGTGACATAATACAATATGACCTTGTTACACTATGCAATACAATAATACATAAGTGTAATGGCCATGCATATACAATAGTTATGCCAAATGATCACACACAGAGCAAGCTAGATAAAGGAGTTCGAAGACTCTAATACTAGAAACATGTACATGGTTTTATAAGGAAGGGTGAAAGTGAATTTTAAATAGACGAAATGAGCTATTAGTTCTTATGGTACTAGGCAGAGTGTTCCAGTCAGAAGGAGCTTTGAACTTAAATGCACGTCTCCCAATTTCTTTGTTTGTTCTTGGAATGAAAAAGAAGGGTTGCTGAATATGTCTTAGTGAATATGAGGGTGTGTATGGTAATAGGTCTTGTTTTAAATAAGAAGGGTAATTGAGGTGGATGCATTTAAAGATTAACTGAAACCAGCGGTAGAATCTTCGAGCGTGGGGGAATAACCAGTTTAGAGTTTCGTACATAGAACAGTGGTGAGTTATATATGGACACCTTAAAATAAATCTGCAAAGACTATTATAAACTACATTAAGGGGTTGAAGATGTATATCAAATGTATTCTGATAGACAATACCAGCATAATCCAGTGTTGGTAGTAGTAGTTGAGAGACAATTCTTTTTCTCATCTGAGGTATTTACAGTGATTTAGATGGGTGTATGTTTGGAGGGAATTGGATGTGTTTTAAGGCCCTTATAGGTGGTTAGAGGGTTATGGAGGTGTTTTGAGTGGCTTGGAGTGATTTGGAGTGGGTTTAGAGGGGGATAGAGTTGTTTAGAGGGGTTTGGCGGTGTTTGGAGCGGTTTACAGGGTTTAAAGGGGTTTTGAGGGGGTTAGAGGGATTTCGAAGAGAATAGAGGAGTTTAGAAGGTTTTAGAGGTGTTTGGGGTGCATGTGGTGGAGTGGTTTTGGGAGGTTTCGAGGGGTTTCGAGGGGTTTCGAGTGGTATCGATGTGTTTGGAGCGGTATAGAGGAGTTTCGAGGGGTTTCGATGGATTTCGAGGGGTTTAGTGGGTTTTCGAGGGGTTTAGAAAGGTTTAGAGGGGGTTTGAGGTATTTACAGTGATTTAGATGGGTGTATGTTTGGAGGGGATTTGAGGTGTTTTAAAGCCCTTATAGGTGACTAAAGGGTTATGTATGTGTTTTGAGTGGCTTGGAATGATTTGGAGGGGCCTGGAGGACTTTGGAGTGGGTTTAGAGGTATAGAGTTGTTTATTTAGCGGTGTTTGGAGCGGTTTACAGGGACGTGGAGGTGTTTAGAGATGCTGAAAGTGGTTTAGAATGGTTTAAAGGGGTTTAGAGGGGTTTGGATCGGTGTAAAGTTGTTTGGAGGTTGTTGGATGTATTTGGTGGGGTTTAGAGGGTTTAAAGGGTTTAGCAACAGAAACATAGAAATTAGGTGCAGGAGTAGGCCATTCGGCCCTTCGAGCCTGCACCGCCATTCAATATGATCATGGCTGATCATCCAACTCAGTATCCAGTACCTGCCTTCTCCCCATACCCCCTGATCCCATTAGCCACAAGGGCCACATCTAATTCCCTCTTAAATATAGCCATTGAACTGGCCTCGACTACCCTCTGTGGCAGAGAGTTCCAGAGATTCACCATTCTCTGTGTGAAAAAAGTTTTTCTCATCTCGGTTTTAAAGGATTTCCCCCTTATCCTTAAGCTATGACCCCTTGTCCTGGACTTCCCCAACATCGGGAACAATCTTCCTGCATCTAGCCTGTCCAACCCCTTAAGAATTGTGTAAGTTTCCATAAGGCTTAGAGTGGTTTACAGGTGTTGACAGTGGTTTAGAGTGGTTTAGAATCGTTTAGCGGTGATTATTGTTTAGAGGGGTTTAGATGGTTTTAGAGTGTGTTACAGGGGCGTGGAGTGGTTTCGATTGTTTCAGAGGGTTTCAGAGGGGTTTAGAGAGTTTTACATGCGATTAGAGGGGTTCAGAGTGGTTTGAAGGGTCCAGATGGGTTTTAGAGGCGTTTGAATGTGTTCACAGGGATTCATGGGTGTTCAGAGGTGTTTAGAGCTGTTCAGAGTGGTTTAGAAGGGGGTTAGAGGAGGTTAGACTAGGTCAGAGCGGTTCAGAATTGTTCAGAGGTGTCGATTTAGCGGGATTTGCAGGGGGTTGTAGGGATTTACAATGAGTGTAGGTGAGTTTAGAGGGGGTTACAGGGGGTGTATGTGAGTTTACAAGCGTTTACGGGTGTTGCATATGTGTTTGTAGGGGGTTTACAGGTGTTTATAACGGTTTATATGGGGTTGGACGGGTTTAGAGGGATTTAGACCGGATTAGAGGGGTTTAGAAAGGTTTATAAGGGTTCAGATGTATTTCGAGCGGTTTAGGGGGGTTTCGAGGGGTTGAGATGTGTTTAAAGGTGTTTAGAGGGTTTAGATGGGGTTTCGAGTTGGTTACAGGAGTTTACCGTGGGTATCTGTGAGTTTAGAGATGTTTGCAGGGGATGTAGGTGAGTTTTGAGAAGTTTACAGGGATTTGCAGGTGTTCGAGTTGTTTAGATTGTTTCCCGGGGGCTATCGATGTGATTAGAGGGGTTTAGAGGGTTTTTTGAAGGGTTATGAGGTGTCTAGAGGGGTGTGGATGGGGTTTACTGGAGGCTAGAGGTGTTTAGAGAGGGTTATATGTGTTTATCGATGCTTAGAGATATGTCACAGGGATTCATGGGGGTTCAGAGGTGTGTAGAGGCGCTCAGTGTGGTTTAAAAGGAGGTTAGAGGAGTTTAGACTAGGCCGGAGCGGTTCAGAAATGTTCAGATGTGTCGATTTAGCGGGATTTTCTGGGGGTTTGTACGGGTTTACAGTGGGTGTCGGTGAGTTTATAGGGGTTTAAAGGGGGTGTAGGTGAGTTTAGAGCGGTTTACAAGGTTTTACGGGGTGGGGGGCATATGTGTTTATAAGGGGTTACAGGTGTGCATAGCGGTTTACAGGGGTGTGGACGGGTTGATAAGGGATTTAAACCGGATTAGAGGGGTTTAGAGGGCTTAAGAGGGGTTTGGAAGGGTTTAGAGGGCTTTAGATGGGATTTCGAAGAGAATATAGGAGATTAGAAGGTTTTAGAGGTGTTTGCAGTGCATGGGGTGGAGTGGCTTTGGGGGTTTCGAGGGATTTCGAGGTGTTTCGATTGGTATCGATGTGTTTGGAGCGGTATAGAGGAGTTTCGATGGGTTTCGATGGGTTTCGAGGGGGTTAGTGGGTTTTCGAGGGATTTAGAAAGATTTAGAGATATTTACAGTGATTTAGATGGGTGTATGTTTGGAGGGGATTGGATGTATTTTAAGGCTCTTAGAGGTGGTTAGAGGGTTATGGAGGTGTTTTGAGTGGCTTGGAGTGATTTGGAGGGGTCTGGGGGGGGGGGGGTTGGAGTGGGTTTAGATGGGTATAGAGTTGCTTAGAGGGGTTTGGCGGTGTTTGGAGCGATTTACAGGGACGTGGAAGTTTTTAACCCTATAACCATATAACCATATAAAAATTACAGCAAGGAAACAGGCCATCTCGGCCCTACAAGTCCGTGCCGAACAATTATTTTCCCTTAGTCCCACCAGCCTGCACTCATACCATAACCCTCCATTCCCTTCTCATCCATATGCCTATCCAATTTATTTCTAAATGATACCAACGAACCTGCCTCCCCCACTTCCACTGGAAGTTCATTCCACACCGCTACCAATCTCTGAGTAAAGAAGTTCCCCCTCATGTTACCCCTAAACTTCTGTCCCTTAATTCTGAAGTCATGTCCTCTTGTTTGAATCTTCCCTGTTCTCAAAGGGAAAAGCTTGTCCACATCAACTCCACCTATCCCTCTCATCATTTTAAAGACCTTTATCAACCGCCCCCCCCCCCTCCCCTTAACCTTCTGCTCTCCAGAGAATAAATACCTAACTTATTCAACCTTTCTCTGTGACTCAGTTGTTGAAACCCAGGCTCATTCTAGTAAATTTCCTCTGTGCTCTTTCTATTTTGGTGACATCCTTCCTATAATTGATCGACCAAAATTGTACACCATACTCCACATTTGGTCCCAACAATGCCTTGTACAATTTTAACATTACATCCCAGCTTCTATACTCAATGCTCTGATTTATAAAAGCTAGCATACCAAAAGCTTTCTTTACCACCCTGTCTATATGAGATTCCACCTTCAAGGAACTATGCACGGTTATTCCCAGATCCCCCTGTTCAACTGTATTCTTCAATGCCCTACCATTTACCATGTACGTCGTATTTTGATTTGTCCTGCCAAGGTGCAGCACCTCACATTTATCAGCATTAAACTCCATCTGCCATCTTTCAGCCCATTCTTACAAATGGCCTAAATCACTCTGTAGACTTTGGAAATCCTCTTCATTATCCACAACACCCCCTATCTTGGTATCATCTCCATACTAATCAAATTTACCACACCTTCAACCAGATCATTGATGTACATGACAAACAACAAAGGACCCAACATATATCCCTGAGGCACCCCACTAGTCACCTGCCTCCAACCCGACGAACCGCCATTCACCATTACCCTCTGGCTTCTCCCATTCAGCCACTGTTGAATTCGTCTTGCTATTCCGGCATTTATACCCAACAGTGTAACCTTCTTAACCAACCTTCCACGAGGAACCTTGTCAAAGGCCTTACTTACTAAAGTCCATATAGACAACATCCACTGCTTTGCCCTCGTCAATTTCCCTAGTAAACTCTTCAAAAAATTCAAGAAGTTTAGTCAAACATGACATTCCAGGCACAAATCCATGTTGACTGTTCCTAATCAGACCCTGTTTATCCATACGCTTATGTATATATTATCTCTAACTATCTTTTCCATTAATCTGCCCACCACTGAAGTCAAACTAACAGGTCTATAATTGCTAGGTTTACTCTTAGAAACCCTTTTTAAACAATGGAACAACTTGCGCAGTACGACAAGCCTCGGGAACTAGAAACATAGAAAAATAGACATAGACTATTCCCGTTTCTAATGACATTTGAAATATTTCTGTCATAGCCCCGGCTATTTCTACACTAACTTCCCTTTGATGGATTTCAAAGAGAATAGAGGAGTTTAGAAGGTTTTAGAGGTGTTTGGGGTGCAGGGGGTGGAGTGGTTTTGGGGGGTTTCGAGGGGTTTCGAGGGGTTTCGAGTGGTATCGGTGTGTTTGGAGCGGTATAGAGGAGTTTCGAGGGGTGTCGATGGGTTTCGAGGGGTTTAGTGGGTTTTCGAGGGATTTAGAAAGGTTTAGAGGGGGTTTGAGGTATTTATAGTGATTTAGATGGGGGTGTGTTTGGAGAGGATTGGATGTGTTTTAAGGCCCTTAGAGGTGGGTAGAGGGTTACGGAGGTGTTTTGAGTGGCTTGGGGTGATTTGGAGGGGCCTGGAGGAGTTTGGAGTGGGTTTAGAGGGGTATAGAGTTGTTTAGAGGGGTATGACGGTGTTTGGAGCGGTTTCCAGGGACGCGGAGGTGTTTAGAGGTGCTGAAAGAGGTTTAGAATGGTTTAAAAGGGTTTGGGTTCGGATGGGTTTAAAGTTGTTTGGAGGTTTTAGGATGGGTTTGGTGGGATTTAGAGGGTTTATAGTGGTTTACAGGTGTTTACAGTGGGTTTGAGTAGTTTAGAGGGGTTTGGAGTCGTTTAGCGGGGATTATTATTTAGAGTTTGTTACAAGGGCGTAGAGGGATTTAGAGGGGTTTAGCAGTGTTTAGAGTAGTTTAGATGGTTTCAGAGGGTTTCAGAGGGGTTTAGAGGGTTTTATATGCGATTAGAGGGGTTCTGAGTGGCTTAGAGGGGTTCAGAAGTGTTTAGAGGCGTTTGAATGTGTTCACAGGGATTCATGGGGGTTCAGATGTGTTTATAGGTGTAGCGAGTGGTTTACAAGGCGTTTAGAGAGGTTAGAGTAGGTCAGAGCGGTTCAGAAATGTTCAGAGGTGCTGATTTAGCGCGATTTTCAGGGGGTTGTAGGGGTTTACAATGGGTGCAGGTGAGTTTAGAGGGGTTTACAGGGGGTGTAAGTGAGTTTTGAGGGGTTTACAAGGGTTTTCGTGGGTTGCAGATGTGTTTATAGGGGTTTACAGGTGTTTATAATGGTTTACATGGAGTTCGACGGGTTTAGATGGGTTTTAGACCGGATTAGAGGGGTTTAGAAGGGTTTAGAAGGATTTCGAGAGGTTTCGAGGGGCTCAGAAATTCACAGGGATTTTTAGGGGTTTCGAGGGGTTTAGGGGGGTTTCGAGGGGTTTATAGGTGTTTAGAGGTGTTTAGATGGGGTTAGAGATGGTTACAGGAGTTTACCGTGGGTATATGTGAGTTTACAGATGTTTGCAGGGGATGTAGGTGTGTTTGGAGAAGTTTACAGGGATTTGCAGGCGTTCGAGCTGTTTAGAGTGTAGGGGCTATCGAGGTGATTAGAGGGGTTTAGAGGGTGTTTGGAGGGTTTTGAGGTGTCTGGAGGGTTTTAGTGGAGGTTAGAGTGGTTTAGAGAGGGTTATATGTGTTTATAGATGCTTGGAGAGATTTCAGAAGTTAGAGGGGTTTAGAGAGGGTTACATGTGTTTATACATGCTCAGAGATATTCCGGGGGTTTCGAGGAGTTTAGACGGTTTCAGGGGCGTTCAGGTGGGTTTAGAGGCGTTTAGATGTGGCCCTTGTGGCTAAAGGGATCAAGACGTCTGGAGAGAAGGCTGGGATGTGATACTGAGTTGGATGATCAGCCATGATCATATCGAATGGCGGTGCAGTCTCCAAGGGCCGAATGGCCTACTCCTCCACCTATTTCCTATGTTTCTATGTTTCTAGAGGGGTTCAGTTGGCTTCAGAGAGATTTAGATGGTTTTACAGGGGTTTAAAGGAGGTTGGAGGAGTTCAGAGTTGTTTAGATGGGATTAGAGGGGTGAAGTGCGGTTTAGGGAGCTTTAGATTGGATTAGAAGGGTTTAGTGTGTCTTAGTGGGGTTTGGAGGGGTTCACATGGGTTCACAGGGGGTCTCGATATGTTCAGACGGGTTTTCAGGTGTTTAGAGTTGTTTAGAGGGATTTAGATGATTTTAGATTTAGTTAGAGCGGTTCAGAAGGGTTCAGATGTGTTCAGAATGGCTTTGAGGGGGATTAGAAGGATTCAGAGGTGTTCAGACCGGTTCAGATGGATTTGGAGCGGTTCAGAGGGATTTACAGGGGGTTTAAACGGGTTCAGAGGGGTTTAGAGGGAGTCCGGTGCGAAAACTGTGATCCTGGTGCGAAAACTGCGAGCGTTCCGCAAAAAAGTGTGAACCTGGTGCGAAAAGTGACAGACTGGTGCGAAAAGTCGAGCCGTCTGCGAAAAATGCCAGCCTGATACGAAAAGTGCGAGCCTGGTGTTACATTTGCGAGCCTGGTGCAAAAAGTGCGAGCCTGCCTCGAAAGCTGCGAACCTCATCTACAAGCTACGAGCCGGGCGCACAAGCTGCGAGCCTAGTGCAAAAAGAGCAAGCCTCCGTAAATGGGGAATTAGGGGAGGGCACTAATAAATGGGGAATTAGGGGAGGGCACTAATAAATGGGGAATTAGGGGAGGGCACTAATAAATGGGGAATTAGGGGAGGGCACTATTACATGGGGAATTAGGGAGCGTAGCATTAAATGGTGAATCAGGGGAGGACACCATTAAATGGGGATTTAGGGAATGGCACCAGTAAATCAGAAATTAGGGGAGGGCGTCAGTAAACAGTGGCAGCAATAGAGTTGCTGCCTCACGTTCAGAGACCGGGGTTCGATTCCGACCACGGCCGCCGTCCGCACGGGTTGTAAGTTCTCCCCGTGACCGCGTGGATATTCTCCATAGATGCTGCCTGCCCGGCTGTTACTCCAGCTGTTTGTGACCACATGTTATATCTGTGTAGAATCTTGAACCAGTGGAATTCTCTGCCACAGGAGGTAGTTGAGCCCACATCATTGGCGATATTTAATAGGGAGTTAGATGTGGCCCGTGGCTATAGGGATCAGGGGGTATGGAGAGAGGACAGGTACAGGATACTGAGTTGGATGATCAGCCTATATTTCTATATGTGTGACTCAGCTTAAGTTAGAGAGTGTTAAAAGGTATGTAGAGGGATTTCGAGGCGTTTAGAGGGGGGTTAGATGGGTTTCGATGGATTTAGAGGGGTTTAGAGGGGTGTAAATCGTGTCAGAGGGGTTTAGACGTGTTGAGAAGGATTTAGAGGGGGGTTGGAGGGGTGTAGAGGGGTTCAGAGGGGTATAGTTGGGTTAGAGGGTTTCATTGGGGTTTCGGGGGGGGGGGTTAGAGGGGGTTCGAGGGGTTTAGCGGAGGTTGGAGTGGTTTAGAGTGATTTTGATGCATTTATAGCTGGCTTTAGGGGCTTAGAGGGACTTAGAGCGGTTTACATGTCTTTTGAAGGTGGTAGAGGTATTTAAAGGGTTTTTATGAGGTTCAGAGGTGTTTAAGGGGTTTTTACTGGGTTTAGAGTCGTTTCGAGAGGTTTACGGGGTTTACATGGATTTCGTGGGATTCAGAGAGGTTTAGAGCGGTTTAGTGGTGTTTAGAGGGCTTTAGAGGGGTTTGGTGGAGTGTAGAGTGCTTCAGAGTAGTGTAGAGTGTCTAGAGGATTGTCATGGATTTTAGAAGGGTTCAGAAAGGTTTAGAGGGGTTTAGAGGTTTTTGGGTCGGTTTAGAGGGTTTTAGGGGGGTTTCGAGGGGTTTACACGAGTCCAGAGGGGGTTGATTTGTTTTAAGGGGGTTAGAGGTGTTTAGATGTGTTTGAATAGGTATGGAAAGGTTTCGAGCGGTATCGAGGTGTTTAGAGCGGTTTAGAGAGGTTTATAGCCTATCGGCGGAGCTGGCGGCCTCTAACCTGCGAATGACCTCAAGGTTCCGGAGGCAGAGCCAGCCAGGACTCACCAACGCGAGGCTGGCCGTCTTCGGGATGTGGCGGCGTTCGGGCAGCGGCACGACTCAGTGCTCCGGGGGGGGGGGGGGGGGGGGGGGTGCTCGGGGCTGAGATGCTCCGATGGCAGCGGCACGACACGGGGCTGGGACAGCGCTCCGGTGGCTGAGGCGGCGTTCTGGCGGCGGCGACCTGAATCCGGGCCAGTGGACGACAACGTCGGGTGCTCGCAGGTCACAGGCTGGTGCCTGTTTTCCGGAGCTCCCGCGGCAACAGCTGCGTCCGCTGGAATGGAGGGCGGCAACTTCGACCACCCCCGGGCCGCGGAGCTTGAACCGGCCCGTTCGCGGAGCTCGGTGAGCCGCGGGACTGACTTACCATCGCCCGGTGGGGTATCGCCTCAGCGCAGAGGGAGAAGAGGAGGGAAGGGACAGTAACCCTAAGATTTTGCCTCCATCACAGTGAGGAGGTGCCTGGTGAACTCACTGTGGTGGATGTTAATTTGTTTTTAGTGTGTGTTTTGTTGTTTATTATTATATGTATGGCTGCAGGCAACGACATTTTGTTCAGACCGTAAGGTCTGAATGACAAATAAAGGATCTAATCTAATCTAATCTAGAGGGGGTTAGAGCGGATTAGCGGGGTTTAGAGGGCTTCATATGTGTTCAGAGGGATTAAAGGGGTTTAGAGGAGTTTAGAGGTAGGTTCAGAGGCATTTTGAGCGGTTTAGAGGTATTTACAGGGAGTTTAGACCGGTTCGGATGGGTTTAGAGGGAACCTGGTGCGTAAACTGTGATCCTGGTGCAAAAACTGCGAGCGTAGCGCAAACAAGTGTGAGCCCGGTGCGAAAATGGCGAGCTGGTGCGAAAAGTGCGAGACTGGTGCAAAGGCTGCGAACCTCGTCTGCAAACTTCAAGCCGGGCGACAAGCTGCGAGCCTGCTGCGAAAAGAGCAAGCCTCAGTAAATGGGGAATTAGGGGAGGGCACTCATAAATGGGGAATTAGGGGAGGGCACTCATAAATGGGGAATTAGACGAGGGCACTAAAAAATCGGGAATTGGGAAGCGCAGCATTAAATGGTGACTCAGGGGAGGACACCAGTAAATGTGGATTTAGGGGATGCCACCAGTAAATCGGAAATGAGGGAAGCGCGCCATGCCACGGTGGCCCAGCAATAGAGTTGCTATAACCATATAACCATATAACAATTACAGCACGGAAACAGGCCATCTCGGCCCTACAAGTCCGTACGAAAACACCGCCGGGGACGCAGAGGTGGGTTAAAGGCCAGGTTAGAGCTAGCCCCACACAGGGCAGCGATTCCTAGCCTTTTCCTCGCCAACGTGCGCTCACTGGCAAACAAAATGGATGAACTCCGGCTAAGGATCACCTCCCACAACCGGATCAAGGACTGCAACATCTTGATCTTCACTGAAACTTGGCTCAACACTGACGTTCCTGACAGCGTCATCCAGCTATCGGGGCGTCATTTACTCCGAGCGGACAGGACATCAGACTCTGGTAAGACCAGAGGGGGGGGGGGGGGGTCTGTGCATTTATGTAAACAAAGCATGGTGCACGGACTCCACCATCATCGAGAGTCACTGCTCAGCTAACCTTGAATTCCTCTTGGTTAGATGCAGACCGTTCTATCTGCCCAGAGAGTTCACCTCCACTGTTGTGACTGCAGCCTACATCCCTCCTGATGCTAATGCCAAGCTTGCAATGAAAGAGCTGCATACTGCCATTAGCAAAAAACAGACTCACAACCCCGAGGCAGCCTTCATTGTTGCGGGTGACCAATCACTCCAACCTGAAGACTGTACTCCCCAAATTCCACCAACATGTATCCTTCCCCACTAGAGTAGACAAGACACTGGACAAAGTCTACACCAACATGGCTGAAGCTTACAAAGCCATCCCCCTCCCCCACCTTGGTCAGTCTGATCACGTCTCATTGTTCCTGCTCCCTAAGTACTCCCCACTCATCAGACGGGTTAAACCAACTGTAAGGACAGTTAAAGTCTGGTCAGAGGAAGCGGACTTCACACTTCAGCAGTGTTTTGGAAACACTGACTGGAAGGCGTTTGCAGCCCAGGCCACCCTTGACTCTCACACGGACATTGATTCCTATACATCCTCTGTTCTGGACTTTATAAACTCCACCATCAATAGTGTCACCTCCCTCAAACAGGTGACCATATACCCGAATCAGAAGCCATGGATGAACAGCGAGGTCAGGCTACTGCTGAAAGCACGGGACACCGCTTTCAGGTCAGGCGATGCTCGAGCCTACAGTTCATCCAGGGCTAACCTGAAGAGGGGCATCAGGAAGGCCAAGCACTGCCATAAGCTCAGGATTGAGGAGCACTTCAACAACAACTCCGACCCCCGACGCATGTGGCAAGGCATCCAGGCCATCACGGACTACAGACCCTCCAACATCACCCCCACATCCAGCGACGCCTCCTTCCTTGAGGAGCTGAATCACTTCTATGGCCGCTTCGACAGGGACAATCTAGAGACAGCCATCAAGGCTGTGCTACCTGCCGATCACCAACCCCTCACACTCACCCCCTACGACGTGTACGTGGCACTGAGTAGGACTAATGCACGTAAGGCTGCTGGCCCTGACGGCATCCCCGGGCGCGTGCTCAGTGCCTGTGCTGCGCAGCTGACAGACGTCTGGACTGACATCTTCAACCTGTCACTTGCCCAAGCAGTTGTCCCCACTTGCCTTAAAGCCACCTCCATCGTGCCAGTGCCAAAACACTCCACTGCGGCAAGCCTCAACGACTTCTGCCCAGTTGCACTTACCCCCATCATCACCAAGTGCTTCGAGAGGCTGGTCCTGGCACACCTCAAAAGCTGCCTACCCCCCACACTGGATCCCTATCAGTTTGCCTATCGCAAGAACAGGAGTACGGAGGATGCCATCTCAACGGCACTTCACTCCGCCCTCTCCCACCTTGACAACAGAGACACTTATGTATGAATGCTGTTCATCGATTACAGCTCAGCATTCAACACCATTATTCCATCAAAACTGATCACCAAACTCGGTAACCTGGGCATCGACCCCTCCCTCTGCAACTGGATACTGGACTTTCTAACCAACAGACCCCAGTCTGTGAGGTTAGACAAGCACACCTCTTCAACCCTCACTCTGAACACCGGCGTTCCTCAGGGCTGTGTGCTGAGCCCCCTCCTCTACTCCCTCTTCACCTATGACTGCACACCTGTACATGGTACTAACACCATCATCAAGTATGCAGATGATACAACGGTGATTGGCCTCATCAGCAACAACGATGAGCTGGCCTACAGGGAGGAGGTCCAGCACTTAGCAGCATGGTGCGCTGACAACAACCTGGCCCTTAACTCCAAGAAGACCAAGGAGCTCATTGTAGACTTCAGGAAGTCCAGAGGCGGCACGCACACCCCCATCCACATTAACGGGACGGAGGTGGAACGTGTTTCTAGCTTCAGGTTCCTGGGAGTCAACATCTCCGATGACCTCTCTTGGACCCACAATACCTCTACTCTGATCAAGAAGGCTCATCAGCGTCTCTTCTTCCTGAGAAGACTGAAGAAGGTCCATCTGTCTCCTCAGATCCTGGTGAACTTCTACCGCTGCACCATCGAGAGCATCCTTACCAACTGCATCACAGTATGGTATGGCAACTGCTCTGTCTCCGACCGGAAGGCATTGCAGAGGGTGGTGAAAATTGCCCAACGCATCACCGGTTCCACGCTCCCCTCCATTGAGTCTGTCCAAAGCAAGCGCTGTCTGCGGAGGGCGCTCAGCATCGCCAAGGACTGCTCTCACCCCAACCATGGACTGTTTACCCTCCTACCATCCGGGAGGCGCTACAGGTCTCTCCGTTGCCGAACCAGCAGGTCGAGGAACAGCTTCTTTCCGGCCGCTGTCACTCTACTAAACAACGTTCCTCGGTGACTGCCAATCACCCCCCCCCGGACACTTATTATTTTTTTTTTTTATTCAAAATCGTTTGCTATGTCGCTCTTCAAAGGAGATGCTAAATGCATTTCGTTGTCTCTGTACTGTACACTGACAATGACAATTAAAATTGAATCTGAATCTGAATCTGAATCTGAATCTGAAGATCCCATCTCATCCTTCTAAACTACAGAGTGTACAAGCCCAGCCGCTCCATTCTCTCAGAATATGATGGTCCCCCACATCCCGGGAATTAACCTGGTGAACCTACGCTGCTCTCCCTCAATAGCAAGAATGTCCTTCCTCAAATGAGGGAACCAAAACTGCACACAATACTCCAGGTGTGGTCTCATTAGGACTTTGAACTCTGAGCCTTGCGGAATGTGTAGAGCCGAGGGATCTAGGAGTGCGGGTACGAGTTGGGCCAAAGGGCCCTGTTTCCAACACTGTATCACTCCATGACTCTATGACAATGTGCTGGAGTAACTCAGCGGGTCAGACAGCATCTGTGGAGAAGATAGACACAAAGTGCTGGAGTAACTCAGCGGGTCAGGCAGCATCTGTGGAGAAGATAGACACAAAGTGCGGGAGTAACTCAGCAGGTCAGGCGGCATCTGTGGAGAAGATAGACACAAAGTGCTGGAGTAACTCAGCAGGTCAGGCAGCATCTGTGGAGAGAGGAATAGGTGAAATTTTGGGTCGACACCCTTCTTTGGTTTAGTTCAGTTTAGAGATGCAGTGCGGAAACAACAGGCCTTTCAGCCCATTGTGTCTGCGCCAACCAGCGATCACCCCGTACACTAGCACTATCCCACGCACATTGGGGACAATTTAGTTATTTTGTGGAGGCCGATTAATTTACAACTGTCCCGCTGCGCCAGTGTGCAGCGCAGAATTATATAACGGTTTCCACCGCCATAAACGCCCCCAATATGTGCTAGGAATGTCCTGTTTGCCAGCTTGTTGATCCTCTGTGTTCCCCTCCTGCAGGGTTTAGGAGCCGTTGCTGTGGATGGAGAGACGGGAACGTGAGCGGCCATTGAGGGCGGCCAGGGTGCCGGTGAGCCCCCCATCTGTTCGGTGTGCTGGCCGGGCTTCAATGGCTGATCTTCGATGTAGGACCACATGACGGGGCACAACAAGGAGAAGCGTTATGAGTGCGACGTATGTGGCAAGGCCTGGCAAAGTCTGAGGCGGCTGGAGACCCACCGTCGGGAGCACACAATAGAACGCCCTTTCAACAGCACAGAGTGCGGCAAGAGCTTCAAGAGGGCGGATGTGCTGAAGGCCCACCGGCGGGTGCACACAGGCGAGAAGCCCTATGGCTGCTCCACATGTGGCGAGAGCTTTACCCAGTTGTCGGGGCTGCGGGAGCACCAGCGGGAGCACAGCAGTGAGCGGCCCTTCACCTGCCCCGACTGCGGCAAAGGCTTCAAGTCGTCCAAGGAACTGAAGGTGCACAGGCGCGTGCACACCGGGCAACGTCCCTACACATGCAGCGACTGCGGCAAGGGCTTCATCCAGTCCAGCGGCCTGCTGGTGCACCAGCGCACCCACACTGGCGAGCACCCCAAAACCTGCGCCCAGTGCGGCAAGGGCTTCACCTACTCCAGCAACTTGCTGAGGCACCAGCACACCCACACCAGCGAGCGTCCCTACACCTGCGCCCAGTGCGGCAAGGGCTTCACCCAGTCTAGTCACCTGTTGATGCACCAGCGCACCCACACCGGTGAGCGTCCCTACACCTGCGCCCAGTGCGGCAAGGGCTTCACCCACTCCAGCAACTTGCTGAGGCACCAGCGCACCCACACCGGCGAGCGCCCCTACACCTGCGCCCAGTGCGGCAAGAGCTTCACCCAGTCTAGTCACCTGTTGGTGCACCAGCGCACCCACACCGGCGAGCGCCCCTACACCTGTGCCCAGTGCAGCAAGGGCTTCACCAACTCCACCCGGCTGCTGTCCCACCAGCGGGTGCACGCCGTCGACCGTCCCGTCCCCAGCCCGGTGTGTGGAGGGCACTTTGCCACGGCCTCCCACGCCCAGTCTCACCAGCAACTGCACACCAGTGGCCCGCGCTACGACTGCCCGTACTGTGGTGAGGAGTTTGACAGCTCGCGGGGTTTGCGGCAGCACCAGCGGACCCACGCCGGCGAGCAGCTGCTCCCACTGTGACAAGAGAGCATGGGGGCTGCGGGAGCACCAGCGGATACACACCAGAGAGAGACCCTTTGTGTGCGCTGAGTGTGGCAAGGGTTTCACCCGCATGTCCAGCCTGTGGCAGCACCGGCATACCCACAGCGGTGTGTGTCCCTTCCCCTGCCCGTCCTGTGGTAAGGGCTTCACCCGCCTTGACCACCTGCTGGAGCACCGGCGAGTCCACACCGGCCAGCGCCCCTTCACCTGCCCGCTCTGTGGCAAGGCCTTTGCCCGCTCCTTCAGCCTGCTGGCACACCGCCATGTGGATAGAGAGGCGCTGTTTAGGTAAACACAAAATGCTGGAAGGAATTGGAAACGTTTCTGGTCGAGAGCCTCCTCTGTCTTGACCCGAAATGTCACCCAGTCCTTCTCTCCAGAGATGCTGCCTGTCCCGCTGAGTTACTCCAGCGTTTTGTGTCCTTTTTTGTAAACCAGCATCTGCAGTTCCTTGTTTTTAAACCATTCTGGTTAACAATCGCTGCACCTTCCCCAAAGCCTCCGCATCAGTCCTGTAATGGAGTGACCAGAACTGTATGCAATACTCCAAATGCTACCTGACCAATGTCCCTTAAAGCTGCACATATATATTCCTCTCTCCTTATCTCACATACTTTTATCTCCTTATTCTCCCTTGCCTCTGTCACTTCCTTCACTCATCTGCCAATCACCCCCTCATCTGTCAACATAGTGTCAGTCTGAAGAAGGGTCCTGACCCGAAATGTCAGCTATCCATGTTCTGCACAGATGCTGCCTGACCCGCGGAGTTACTCCAGCACCCTTTGACTAAGTTCCTGTTGTTTGAGGGTTTGTAACTAAAGTTTGTGATCGATATAACCATAGCATGAGAAGTATTGTGTTAGTGACGAGAAAGCTTTGAATGGGTATACTCTGTGATTGATGTGTTAGACGTCATTGCTCCGAAGGGCCTCTTTCCAACACTGTATCACTCCATGACTCTATGAGAAAGTGCTTGAGTAAATCAGCGGGTCAGGCAGCATCTGTGGAGAAGATAGACACAACGTGCTGGAGTACCTCAGCAGGTCAGGCAGCATCTGTGGAGAGAGGAATGGGTGAAATTTTGGGTCGACATCCTTCTTTGGTTTAGTTCAGTTTAGAGATGCAGTGCGGAAACAACAGGCCTTTCAGCCCATGGGGTCTGCGCCGACCAGCGATCACCCCGTACACTAGCACTATCCCACGCACATTGGGGACAATTTAGCTATTTTGTGGAGGCCGATTAATTTACAACTGTACCGCTGCGCCAGTGTGCAGCGCAGAATTATATAACGGTTTCCTCCGCCATAAACGCACCCAATATGTGCTAGGAATGTCCTGTTTGCCAGCTTGTTGATCCTCTGTGTTCCCCTCCTGCAGGGTTTAGGAGCCGTTGCTGTGGATGGAGAGACGGGAACGTGAGCGGCCATTGAGGGCGGCCAGGGTGCCGGTGAGCCCCCCATCTGTTCGGTGTGCTGGCCGGGCTTCAATGGCTGATCTTCGATGTAGGACCACATGACGGGGCACAACAAGGAGAAGCGTTATGAGTGCGACGTATGTGGCAAGGCCTGGCAAAGCCTGAGGCGGCTGGAGACCCACCGTCGGGAGCACACAATAGAACGCCCTTTCAACAGCACAGAGTGCGGCAAGAGCTTCAAGAGGGCGGATGTGCTGAAGGCCCACCGGCGGGTGCACACAGGCGAGAAGCCCTATGGCTGCTCCACATGTGGCGAGAGCTTTACCCAGTTGTCGGGGCTGCGGGAGCACCAGCGGGAGCACAGCAGTGAGCGGCCCTTCACCTGCCCCGACTGCGGCAAAGGCTTCAAGTCGTCCAAGGAACTGAAGGTGCACAGGCGCGTGCACACCGGGGAACGTCCCTACACATGCAGCAACTGCGGCAAGGGCTTCACCCGGTCCAGCGGCCTGCTGGTGCACCAGCTCACCCACACTGGCGAGCACCCCAAAACCTGCGTCCAGTGCGGCAAGGGCTTCACCCACTCCAGCAACTTGCTGAGGCACCAGCACACCCACACCGGCGAGCGTCCCTACACCTGCGCCCAGTGCGGCAAGGGCTTCACCCAGTCTAGTCACCTACTGGTGCACCAGCGCACACACACCAGCGAGCGCCCCTACACCTGCACCCAGTGCGGCAAGGGCTTCACCCAGTCCAGCGGCCTGCTGGTGCACCAGCGCACCCACACCGGGAGCGTCCCTACAACTGCACCCAATGCGGCAAGGGCTTCACCCAGTCTAGTCACCTGCTGGTGCACCAGCGCACCCACTCCGGTGAGCGCCCCTTCACCTGCGCCCAGTGCGGCAAGGGCTTCATCCGCTCTGACCGCCTGCTGGAGCACCAGCGCACCCACACCGGCGAGCGCCCCTACACCTGCACCCAGTGCGGCAAGGGCTTCACCCAGTCCAGCAGCCTGCAGCAGCACCAGCGCACCCACACTGGCGAGCGCACCTACACCTGTGCCCAGTGTGGCAAGGGCTTCACCCACTCCAGCAGCCTGCAGCAGCACCAGCGCACCCACACCGGCGAGCGCCCCTACACCTGTGCCCAGTGTGGCAAGGGCTTCACCCACTCTAGCACCCTGCAGCAGCACCAGCGCACCCACACCGGCGAGCGCCCCTACACCTGCGCCCAGTGTGGCAAGGGCTTCACCCAGTCTAGTCACCTACTGGTGCACCAGCGCACCCACACTGGCGAGCGCCCCCACATCTGCGCCCAGTGCGGCAAGGGCTTTACCCAGTCTAGTCACCTGCTGATGCACCAGCGCACCCACACCGGTGAGCGCCCCTTCACCTGCGCCCAGTGCGGCAAGGGCTTCATCCGCTCTGACCGCCTGCTGGAGCACCAGCGCACCCACACCGGCGAGAGTCCTTACACCTGTGCCCTGTGCGGCAAGGGCTTCACCCACTCCGGCAACCTGCTGATGCACCAGCGCACCCACACCGGCCAACGCCCCTACACCTGCGCCCAGTGCAGCAAGGGCTTCACCCACTCCGGCAGCCTGCTGAAACACCAGCGCACCCACACCGGCGAGCGCCCCTACACCTGCGCCCAGTGCGGCAAGGGCTTCACCAACTCCACCCGGCTGCTGTCCCACCAGCGGGTGCACGCCGGCGACTGTCCTGTCCCCTGCCCGGTGTGTGGAGAGAGCTTTGTCACGGCATCCCACGTCCAGTCTCACCAGCACGTGCACACCAGTGGCCCGCCCTACGACTGCCCGTACTGCGGTGAGGAGTTTGACAGCTCGCGGGGGTTGCGGCAGCACGGGCGGACCCACGCTGGCGAGCAGCTGCTCCCACTGTGACAAGAGAGCACGGGGGCTGCGGGAGCACCAGCAGATACACACATGTGAGAGAGTCTTTGTGTGCGCTGAGTGTGGCAAGGGTTTCACCCGCATGTCCAGCCTGTGGCAGCACCGGCGTACCCACAACGGTGAGCGTCCCTTCCCTGCCCGTCCTGTGGTAAGGGCTTCACCCGCCTTGACCACCTGCTGGAGCACCGGCGAGTCCACACCGGCCAGCGCCCCTTCACCTGCCCGCTCTGTGGCAAGGCCTTTGCCTGCTCTCCAGCCTGCTGGCACACCGCCACATGGATAGATAGGCGCTGTTTATGTAGACTCAAAATGCTTGAAGGAATGGGTAACGTTTCTGGTCGAGACGCTCCTCAGTCTCGACCCGAAATGTCACTCAGTCCTTCTGTCCAGAGATGCTGCCTGTCCCACTGAGTTACTCCAGCATTTTGTGTCCTTTTTTATAAACCAGCATCTGCAGTTCCTTGTTTTTAAACCATTCTGGTTAACCATCGCTGCACCTTCCCCAAAGCCTCCACATCAGTCCTAGTAGTAGTAGTAGTAATGGAGTGACCAGAACTGTATGCAATACTCCAAATGCTACCTGACCAGTGTCCCTTAAAGCTGCACATATATATTTATCTCCTTATTTTCCCTTGCCTCTGTCACTTCCTTCACTCATCTGCCAATCACCCCCTCATCTGTCAACATAGTGTCAGTCTGAAGAAGGGTCCCGACCTGAAATGTCACCTATCCATGTTCTGCACAGATGCTCCCTGACCCGCTGAGTTACTCCGGCACCCTTTGACTAAGTTCCTGTTGTCTGGGGGTTTATACCTAAAGTTTGTGATCGATATAACCATAGCATGAGAAGTATTGTGTTAGTGACGAGAAAGCTTTGAATGGGTATACTCTGTGATTGATGTGTTAGACGTCATTGCTCCAACTCTGTATAAACATGTGACTATGTTTCCAAAATACTAACAAAAGATGCTGTATGTCTTTGTTCATTAGAGTGATAGCCCAGGAGGGTTAAGTGTGTGTTGCATACTTGACTTTGTATCCCCTGCCACTCTCGCCGGCTAAATGATCAGTAAAGCTTGTGTTGGTTGATCTAACTTATTGTGAGTTGTCTGTTTCAAGAAATGCACCTTAACAGTTCTGGACTCCCCCAACATGGGGAACATGTTTCCTGCATCTACCCTGTCCAATGCCTCACTAATTTTATACAATTCTATAAGATACCCGCTCATCCTTCTGAATTCCAGTGAACATAAACCCAGTCGACCCATTCTTTTAACATATGTCAGTCCCGCCATCATCTCAGGAATTAACCTTGTGAACCTACTCTGGGCTCCCTCAATAGCAAGAATATCCTTCCTCAAATGTTGGGACCAAAACTGCACACAATTATCCAGTTGTGGTGTCACTGGGGCCCTGTACAACTGCAGTAGGTCCTCCTTGTGCCTAAATTCAACTCCGAAACGACACCTATCCACACAGATGCTGCCTGACCTGAATTACACCAGCACTCTGTGAAACGTCATCTATTCCATGTTCTCCACAGATGCTGCCTGACCCGCTGTTACTCCAGCACTATGAAACGCCACCTATCCATGTTCTCCACAGATGCTGCCTGACCCGCTGAATTACTCCAGCACTTTTTAATGTAAAAATAAACAGCCTACCTTGCCTTGTCCCCTACGTGAGATCCGTCCTGTTGTCGCCGTTAACGGCTTTAGAAGATGATTTTTAATTTACTCTAACGCTTAAATTATCCAACTTAGTTTAAAAATCAGTGCAGAGAACGGCAGTCGGAGCGATTTTTCTTGAGCAATTAAACAGGCTGATGAACATCAATTTAAACAGCCTGGAGGAAACAACATTTTAAACCCGCCCCCCTCTCGAAGGTGCCAAAGTGAATTATTGTGTGAATGTTATTTTGACAATAAGGCTATTTAAAAATGTTGATCTTTTCTTAATAAATGGATAGATGTTTAGATCTAGTAATTGAATTATGTAATTAGCTACAATTGGGTAACTAACTAATTATATGCTTTAATTTCAGGTCATCCAAGTAAGATTGTTTCATATTTGTTTCAGAATGTTTCAATCAATAATAACAACATTTCTTTTAGTTCTCTTAATTTTTAAGAAAGTTATGGGCTTTTGACTGTCCTCGATCACAGCTTTGGTGTTAAGTCACTGGAAAAGCAATAGGGTACAAGATGCTAATTTCCGAGTATGAAAATTGCCATAACTTTTATAATACTTCAAAATATGAAAGTGAATTAGGTGACACATTAAACTTCTTTTTATCTTTTATCTGATGGGATAAATTACAGACTAGATTTTTTAAATCCCCAAATGTTGTAACATTGCTACATTGAGGTGGGGACGGAGGGGGACAAAGGTAAGACCTCTGCTGAGGACAGACCGTTCGGTGTGGGGGAGGTCGGGGGGATGGTGAACACCCGGCAGGGATGGGGATTGGGGCCGGCGGAAGGCAGGTGGGTGGACTGGGGGCGAGGCGATGTGTGGGTGGTGGGTGGTCAGGGGGTGAGAGGGCTGCAGTGTGGGTGGGTAAATGCAGGGGTGACATAGTTAGAGGGGGATGGGGAAGACTCAGTGGACCAGCCACTGGGGTTAACAAGGCTGGACAGACTAACACTAGGAACCAGCGCAGTGAAACCCAGGAGAGTGGGAGTGAGCAGCGTGGAGGCTTCAGGCCCAGTGCAGAGTCCAGGCTCCAGGTGAGGCGACGGCTGTGGCTGCTGGAGGGAGGTGATCGTTGTGGAGAAGCGAAGTCCGAATGAACGGCCGTTGGGGAAGAACGTTCTGGAAACGCGAGCGGGAGGGCGGGAAATAACGGGCGTCAACGGCTGAGGGAGCGCGGGAGCGTTGACAGTTGGTGGGGGGGCGGTGACGTCACTGGGCCTCGCGCTGTTACACGCGGCCGTTTCAAGCGGCGCCGCTCCCGGCGGGGCCCGGGAGCGAGTGTAATACAGTTGTGGGGCCCGGGAGCGAGTGTATTACAGTTGTGGGGCCCGGGAGCGAGTGTATTACAGTTGTGGGGCCCGGGAGCGAGTGTAATACAGTTGTGGGGCCCGGGAGCGAGTGTATTACAGTTGTGGGGCCCGGGAGCGAGTGTAATACAGTTATGGGACCCAGGAGCGAGTGTATTACAGTTGTGGGGCCCGGGGGGAGAGAGGGGCACCAGCCCGGAAATTACGTCGCTGCCCCGCCGCGAGCGGTGACGTTAAGAGCGGGGCGGAAGGCGCAGGGTGGGACAGGAGAACAAGGCCAAGTGGACGAGGAGTTTGTGGAGTGTCTGCCTGTCTCCATCCCTCGTGGATTCCCAGAGCAGCTTGTACAGGAGCTGACCAGGAAGAAGGCAAGTCTGGCTGTTCAGTATCGTGCAATGAACCTGCTTAGATAAAGGCAAGTGGGGGTAAAATAGCCAGTCACCAAAATAATGGCCATTCATTTACAGGAATCAAACACTAAATTCTTTCCATTTGGCCCATAAATCCACGACAATGAGATTTAAAAATCATGCTATATTGTGAATTCTTGTGTGAATGTTATTTGGACACTTAGGCTAATTAAAAATGTCAAATCTTTTCTAATGAAATGGATAACAGTTCTGTATTCCCCTAACATGGGGAACATGTTTCCTGCATCTACCCTGTCCAAACTCTCACTCATTTTATACGATTCTACAAGAAACCCGCTCATCCTTCTGAATTCCAGTGAATACAAACCCAGTCGACCCATTCTTTCAACATATGTCAGTCCAGCCATCATCATCATTTCCTGAGAAGGTTGACAATTCCCGATATTTTCAATCTTTATATCTCCACGGCGAATGTCCGCTAACCACTTCCGCTGTTGTTGCCCCTTTAGCTCCCTCTTGTATTTACCTTCGTTTTTATCTATCCTCTGGACTGTAAAGTAAGATAACTGTGCCTCACGGTCACCCCGACTGGCACAGTTATTTACAGCTCAAAAACGGGCCATTTTCGCGGTTTTTAACGGGTGTGAAAGTGCGCGTTCTCAGCATCAATAACATGTACCGGAAGTGACGCTTGTACCCCAGTTGGATTTTGCGGTCACGTGGGTGAGGATCTATGATTGTGACCTTTCGTGAAATCACCCTATTAACATAAACGGTGTAATCAACGGCAGTTGAACAATGACTAACTGAATAGGTCTGACCACAGCGGTGGTCGAAACGAGACTGGGAGGGCATCGCCCAGAAAACGCATGAACACAAACCCCTCCCCACAGTCACATGACCGAGGTAGGTGACCGCATGATTCGACTACCCGTGGACACCAGCAGGTACCGCTACAGTACAGTGATATTTGAGTTACCATACAGCCATACTAAGTAAAAAGCAACAAAGGCATAGAGCGCATAAAATAAAATCTAACATAAACATCCACCACAGTGGAATCCACATTCCTCACTGTGATGGAAGGTAATAAAGTTCAATCATCTTCCCCTTTTGTTCACCCGTGGTCGGGGCTGGGGAACCCTCCGCAGTCGCCGTTCACTGCCGACACATTACATAAAGTCCCTTTAAACTTCCATGATCCAAAGGAATTCTCATGAAGAAGGCCTCTGCTTGGACAGCTATCCAGCCAGAAGATGCGAAAGCATTGCGGGAGTTTGCGATATTTCTTAGAAGTATGAAAGAAATGACTACCCTCTTAGACCACATGCAAGAAATGAATGGTGTTAGCAATATGAAAATGATCACTCTAAAACTGCTCTATAGACCTAAGGGTCTGTCCCACTGTACGAGGTAATTCAAGAACCAGCACCGCCCTTCAATGTGATCATGGCTGATCATCCACAATCAGTACCCCGTTCCTGCCTTCTCCCCATATCCCCTGACTGCACTACCTTTAAGAGCCCTATATAGCTCTCTCTCTTGAAAGTATCTAGAGAACCGGCATATAATTCCACAGACTCACAACTCTCCAAGTGAAAAAATGTTTCCTCTCTGTTCAAAATGGCTTACCTCTTATTCTTAAACTGTGGCCCCCGTTTCTGGGCTCCCCCAACATTGGGACCATGTTTTCTGCCACTAGCATGTCCAAACCCTTAATAATCTTATATGTTTCAATAAGATCCCCTCATCCTTCTGAACTCCAGAGTATGCAAGCCGCTCCATTCGCTCAGCATATGACAGTCCCGCCATTCCGGGAATTAACCTACGCTGCACTCCCTCAATAGCAAGAATGTCCTTCCTCAACTTTGGAGACTAAAACTGCACACAATACTCCAGGTGTGGTATCACTAGGGCCCTGTAAAATTGCAGAAGAGCCTCTTTGCTCCAATACTCAACTCCTCTCGCAATGAAGGGCAACATGCCAAGACTGCACACAATACTCCAGGTGTGGTCTCACTAGGCATTGCACAACTGCAGAGGGACCTCTTTGCTCCAATACGCAACTCCTCTTGTTATGAAGGCCATTCGCCATTCGCTTTCTTCACTGCCTGCTGTACCTGCATGCTTACTTTAATTGACTGATGAGCAAGGACCCCCAGATCCCGTTGTATTTCCCTTTTCCCCAACTTGACACCATTTAGATAATAATCTGCCTTCTTGTTTCAGCTACCAAAGTGGCTAACCTCACATTTATCCACATTAAACTGCATCTGCCATTCATCTGCCTACTCACCCAACCTGTCCAAGTCACCCTGCATCCTCATAGCATCCTCCTCACAGTTCACACTGCCACCCAGCTTTGTATCACCTGCAAATATGCTAATGTTACTTTGAATCCCTTCATCTAAATCTATATTGTAAATAGCTGCGGTCCCAGCACTGAGCCTTGCGGTACCCCACTAGTCACTGCCTGCCATTCTGAAAGGGATCCGTTAATACCTACTCTTTGATTCCTGTCTGCCAACCAATTTTCCATCCATGTCAGCACTTTACCCCCAATACCTTGTGCCCTAGATTTGGCCATTTAACTTCGGAGTCACGTGAGTGACTATGTGAAGAACCCCGCTAGGACGCATGCATGTCATATCACTACACGCATTGCAACGAGTCACAGCAGGGGGAAGGACGTTCCCCTTAGCGGCAGAATTTAAAATTCGAGAAGAGCAGGTAAGGAGACTCTGCGGTTTTCCCACTTACCTTGCAGGTGGAAAGATGGACAGAGTCACGAGAAGAAAGGCTGCAAAAAAAGCTGGAGGGGGAGAACCGCAGAGTTGCGGGCAGCCAGCAGCAACAGCAGCAGCCGACGGCACGCCAATATCCTGAAATGGGAACAGCTGTGCCCGACTTCGCTACCGCGCCGGCCAAATCCACTCCTGGGCCGGGCGGGAAAGCGAAGCGAAAAACGGATCGAATGCCAGACTCCGATGTGTCTGACTTTGAGCAGCCGCGAGCGGCCAGTGCCCGTGAGCATTGGAGCCGGTTGGAGCGGCTGCTGGAGCTGGAGCAGCCGCGAGCGGCCAGTGCCCGTGAGCATTGGAGCCGGTTGGAGCGGCTGCAGGAACTGGAGCAGCCATGAGTGGCCTATGCCCGTGAGCATTGGAGCCAGTTGGAGCGGCTGCTGGAGGGAATACTCCAAAGTGGCAGGCTCCGGGAGATGGAGGCTAGCCACAGTGGGCAATCAATAAGCCCCACAGCAGTACCCCTTGTGGAGCTGCACAGTGTCTCTCCCTCATCGGAGGAGAGCACGGAGGGTCAATTCTGGGCTGACCCTGAACAGGGCAGTGAACAACATACCCCAGTATGCCTGGGGTGAAAGAAAACATGCTGGACATGGTGTCCCAGTTTTTCCAACGAGACCAAACCGGCCAAGACCTGGAGCCGAAAATAGCGGCCAGCATTGACTATATGTCATATAACCAACTACAGGCACTGGCCCTATCAGACACCATGGCACGACATTTACCTCCAGGGAACTGCAAGTCGCTGAATGTTCCCAGTGTAAACCAGTGCATCTGGAAATATGTGGGGTCTTCAATTAGAACCAGTGACTTCAAAATTCAAAAAGTCCTAAAAGTTTTAACGGCAGGAATAACAGCTGTTGCCCACACTTTGAAGAAGCAAAACATGACCCAAGACCACCAGGATGCACTGGCTTTACTCTGTAACTCATAATATGAGTTAAACAACATTAGAAAAAGTGCTATCCAACCAGCAGTAGACCCCAAATTTGCCCGCCTCTGTAAACCAGGAACCTCCAAACCGCCAATTCTACTTTTTGGAGGGGATTTACCTAAACAAGTAAAGGAACTTGATGAAGAGGCGAAAACACTGGGGCTCATAAAAGCAGCAACCAAAACCTATTACGGCCAAAAATATCAACCCTACGGACCCCCCCCCCCGCCCCCCCCAGGCTGTCAACACAAATCGGAGCAAGCGCAAAAACCAGAAGCACCCAACATCGGTCTTTTTTAGGCCATGGCCCAGACCGACCGCCTTGGAAAATGCGCAAGCCTTCACCACAAACCCTACAGCAGACCCAGACAACGGCGCCTCAACGTCCACGGAGGATGCCGAAGAAATAACGCCCCTACCACTGGTAACCATGGAGGTAGGCGGGTCTGGTTCCCTATGAATTAAAGGGAGCATGAAAGTTGGTGGGAGGTTACGATATTATTTGGATGCATGGAATAAGATAACTACTGACACTTACATTCTAAGCAGTATCCAGGGTTATACCATAGAATTTATATTGAAACATAACCCTCCAGTACAGCATGTACCGAACCGAGTGTTTGTGCTCACAGGCATAGAAAAATCTAAAGCACATGCTGAACTACAACGACTATATAAAAAAAAGGAGTCATTGAACACACCCAACACGAATCACAGGAATTCGTGTCCAATATCTTTATAAAAAACAAGAAAGATGGTGGTTGCCGCATCATCATCGATTTGACAACTTTAAATACCTTTGTACTATATATTCATTTCATGATGGAAACCTTTGTTACTGCTAAGCAATTGATTTCTGAAGGCTACTACATGGCAAGCATCAATTTAAAAGATACTTACTATACAGTACCCATAAGATGTGACCACAGATGTTAATTAAAATTCAACTGGATGGGTCACCCTTGGCAATACAGGGCACTACCTAATGGGCTAACATCAGCCCCCAGGTTATTCACAAAAATATTGAAACCAGCCCTGGCGTTATGGCGAAAACAAAAACACATGGCAATGGCATACGTAGATGACATATTTATTGTTGGCAAAACTTTGGAATTGGCTAAACAAGCAGTAACAGCCACAAAACAATTGTTTGAAGAACTGGGATTTATAATCCATCCAGTTGTCTAAATTAACGCCTTCAACAAAAATGGATTACCTGGGGTTCACCATTAACTCAGTTCTCATGTCAGTGACTTTGCCGAAAGAAAAGGTTACAGCCTCAAAAGAGGCTTGCAGCGAAGTCATTGACATCACCAAACCATCCATTCGACTGGTAGCAAGAATAATTGGGAAAATAGTGGCAGCATTTCCAGCCACACAATTCGGACCTTTACACCATCAAAATTCACAGAGAGCAAAAATAAGAGCACACAAAATTAATGGTGGCCATTTTGACAGACCAATTAAGCTACCTACAGAGACCATAATGGGACTAAAATGGTGGGGACACAACATCAAGTATTGTTCCAACCCAATAATTATCAGCAACCCGTCTATGGTACTACAGACTGATGCCAGTGCACTGGGTTGGGGATCTACCAATTCCATCTCCAGCTGTGGAGGGAAATGGAATGCACAGGAGGCATCATTATTAAAAGCACGGGAAACTACCTGGAAATGTTAAGTGCATTCCATGGCCTTAAGTCATATTGTTCTGGGTTAAATCATCAGCATGTTAGACTACAAATTGACAACAACACCGTGGTAGCATATATCAACCATATGGGTGGAAATAAATCGATATCATGTGACGATCTGGCCAACACAATTTGGCAATGGTGTATCCAGAGAAATATTTGGATATCAGCTACCTACTTACCAGGTAAACTAAATTTAGTGGCAGACACCAGGTCACGCAAATTCAATGAAAACACAGAATGGATGTTGGACAAAAAGGTATTTGCTGAAATTACAGCACAATATGGAACACCAGATATCGATCTTTTCGCATCCAGGCTCAATCACCAGTTACCAAGGTATGTTTCATGGGAACCAGAACCTGGGGCAGCAGCAACAGATGTATTTTCGCTGCATTGGGGGAAATTATTTATTTATGCATTCCCTCCTTTCTGCCTCATCAGTCGGGTATTAAGGAAAATACAATAAGACTCTGCGTCTGGTATTTTGATAGTACCTGATTGGCCTACTCAACCATGGTTCCCGGTGATACTAGACATGGTATTAGAACCATGCATCACCATCCATCACAGACCAAATTTACTGGCCCATCCGGTAGCACAGGAAAGTCACCCCTGTCATAATCATACAAACCTATTAATTTGTAGAGTTTGAAAGCGGCACTACAACACCTGGGACTGACGGACCCAACAATAGACATGATTGCATCGGCCCACAGACAGTCCACCAAAAAACAGTACTTGGTGCACATCAAGAAATGGGGGAAGTTCTGTCACGACAATAACCTCAACCACAGATCAAACAACATTCCGTCTGTTCTGGAATTTCTGGCCAGCCAACACTACGATGAGTGGCTCAGCTATAGTACCATCAACTGCGCCAGAAGTGCTTTGTCAAATTACCTGTGGCAAGGAACAGAGCGGCATTCTGTAGGGACACACCACCTGGTAACCAAACTCATGAGGGGCATTTTCAATACAAATCCCCCAAGAACCAGGTACACCCAAATTTGGGATGTGAGCATTGTACTGACCATGTTGAGAAACTGGTCTCCACCTACAGCTCTGTCCCTACGGAAACTAACCATGAAAAAGGTCATGCTGATGGCTTTGGTCACGGTGCAAAGGATCCAGTCACTACAAAAACTAAGGCTGGACAACTTGACAATTTCATCTGGATTTTGACTTTTCATATCCATGAATTAATTAAACAGAACAGACAGGGATCAGCAGCGCAAAAAATAGAGTTCAGGGCTTACCCGACGGATGATCGCCTCTGTATAGTAAATCACTTACTATTATACATGGAACAGACAAAAATCATCAGAGGGAAAGAAATGGCACTGTTAATCCGCCACAAACAGCCACACGAAAACGTGACAGTCCAGACCATCTCAAGATGGCTAAAACAGGTCCTAATAAAGGCAGGAGAAGATACTAACATTTTAAAATCTCACTCCACCAGGGCTGCGGCTACGTCAGCAGCAATACAGTTGGATGTTCCTATGGACCAAATCCTCAAGACTGCAGGATGGTCAACGGAAAGAACGTTCCAACGATTTTACAATAAACCAGTTATTGAACCTGGAACATTTGCAGAAACACTTTTAAGTTCTGTAATATGATTTTACCCGTAAATAGGGGCTATGATTTTGTGTAAATAAAAATTTTCGTTGTTTCAATACCGTATTGATATCTAATGATGTTAACACTATTCTTCCCACAATCAAGGCAGATGTGATGCATGGACTCGTTTCCACGGCATGAAATCAGAGCTTTAAAATCTTCACGTAGTCACTCACATGACTCCGAAATAAAATAGTAAGATTAAACGAGAACTTATTAGTTTGAGGTTTGATCTTTATTTTATGAGGAGTAACGTTGAGGGAATACGTGCCCTCCGCTCCCACCCTTGATCATATACTCAACTGGTATCTCTTCTCTAATCTTACTATGTTTAGTCATTACAGTTATCTGTGATTTCACACCGCTGCTTTGATGAATGACATGCATGCGTCCTAGCAGGGTTCTTCACGTATTCCCTCAACGGTACTCCTCATAAAATAAAGATCAAACTTCAAACTGGAAAGTTCTCGTTTAATCTTACTATTACTCTCCTATGTGCGACCTTATCAAATGCTTTCTGAAAGTCCAGGTACACTACATCCACTGGTCTCCCTTGTCCATTTTCTTCGTTACATCCTCAAACAATTGCAGAAGATTATTCAAGCATGATTTCCCCTTTGTAAATAAGTGACTCCAGCATCTTCCCCACCACCGATGTCAGGCTAATCCAGGGGTGGGGAACCTGCGGCCTTAAGGCCACATGCGGCCTTCTAGGCCATTAAGTGCGGCCTTTTGAATAAATACAAATTTTGTGGAACAAATCCTTTTATTTTTATTAATATGTTTTTGTTCGTCTTTTACTATTTTTATTTTAATCTTTAAACAAACGTATTTAAAACACCAAAGAGTAAAAGAAGATTCAACACAATTAGCATTTTTTAGCATTCAAATTAGCATTTCAACCTGACCCAGTTCTTGTCTCCAAGGCTGTTATAGAACTACAGATGGAATTGATTGAGCTCTCAGAAGATGACATTTTAAAGTCCTTATTTGACGCTGAAAGATCCGATAGAAATAAGGAAAAATGAAATAGAATACCCACGTCTTCCACAACAAAGTCAATGAAAGGTAGGTAACTTTAGAAATAACATTTTTTTTCATTTTCCAAGTTAGTACATAGTAGTTAGATTTTTACAAAATAAAGTACATTTTGAACTATATCTAATTGAAGTTTCATGCATGCGGGCTTATTAGATTACAGCTAACTTGATGCGGCATTCCAACATGAAAAGTTTCCCCACCCCTGGGCTAACATCTATAATTCCCCATTTTCTCTCTCCCACCTTTCTTAAAAAGTGGCATAACATTAGCCACCCTCTATTCCACAGGAACTGGTCCTGAATCAATAGAACATTGGAAAATGATCACCAAATGCATCCAAGATTTCTAGAGCCACTTCCTTAAATACCATGGGATGCAGACCATCAGGCCCTGGGGATTTATCAGCCTTCAGTCCCATCAGTCTACCCAACACCATTTCCTGCCTAATGTGGATTCCCTTCACTTCCTTCGTCACCCTAGATCCTCTGGCCACTGGTACATATAACCATATAACAATTACAGCACGGAAACAGGCCATCTCGGCCCTACAAGTCCGTGCTGAACAATTCTTTTCCCCTTAGTCCCACCTGCCTGCACTCATACCATAACCCTCCATTCCCTTCTCATCCATATGCCTATCCAATTTATTTTTAAATGATACCAATGAACCTGCCTCCACCACTTCCACTGGAAGCTCATTCCACACCGCTACCACTCTCTGAGTAAAGAAGTTCCCCCTCATATTACCCCTAAACTTCTGTCCCTTAATTCTGAAGTCATGTCCTCTTGTTTGAATCTTCCCTATTCTCAAAGGGAAAAGCTTGTCCACATCAACTCTGTCTATCCCTCTCATCATTTTAAAGGCCTCTATCAGGTCCCCCCTTAACCTTCTGCGCTCCAGAGAATAAAGACCTAACTTATTCAACCTATCTCTGTAACTTAGTTGTTGAAACCCAGGCAACATTCTAGTAAATCTCCTCTGAACTCTCTCTATTTTGTTGACATCCTTCCTATAATTGGGCGACCAAAATTGTACACCATACTCCAGATTTGGTCTCACCAATGCCTTGTACAATTTTAACATTACATCCCAGCTTCTATACTCAATGCTCTGATTTATAAAGGCTAGCATCCCAAAAGCTTTCTTTACCACCCTATCTATATGAGATTCCACCTTCAAGGAACTATGCACGGTTATACCCAGATCCCTCTGTTCAACTGTATTCTTCAATTCCCTACCATTTACCATGTACGTCCTATTTTGATTTGTCCTGCCAAGGTGTAGCACCTCACATTTATCAGCATTAAACTCCATCTGCCATCTTTCAGCCCATTTTTCCAAATGACCTAAATCACTCTGTAGACTGTGATTGTGGTAGAATCGCATGATGGATTAATGATCACTATCACACTGTATGTTCCTGATGGTCAGCCGTGTATTCAGCATTGGTGTTTAAATGGGAGTCTCCTTGCTGGAATGTTAAAGAAAGAACTACAGACGCTGGTAATATCGAAGGGAAACAGAAACTGCTGGAGAAACTCAGCGGGCGAGGCAGACTCTATGGAGAGAAGGAACTGGCAATGTTTCAGGTTGAGACCCTTCTTCAGACTGATGTCAGAGGAGAGGGCTGGATAAAGAAAGAATGTAGGCAGAGACAGTAAGGCCAGTGGGAAAACGAGGAAGGGGAAGGGATGGGATATGAGGTGCTGTTCCTCCAATTAGCGCTGGGCATCACTTTGCCAATGGAGCCCTAGGACAGAAAGGTCAGATTGGGAATGGGAGGGGGAGTAAGTGCTGGGCCACCGGGAGAGTCTGCGCTTGGTCTTGCCGATGTGGAGAAGATGACACCTGGAACAGCGGATGCAGTAGATGAGGTTGGAGGAGGTACAAACTTGATTGTAATCTAACAGATATAAGGATAATATTCTTAAAACAAGCTCATTAAATTGTTTATGTAGGAGCCGCACAAAAAAGGGAACAGACCAAATCACTCTTAAAATCCCAAAGAGTGAAGTGAAATAAACCATATAACCATATAACAATTACAGCACGGAAACAGGCCATCTCGACCCTTTAAAAACAGGGAGGTTGAAGAGGAGGGGGGGGGGGGGGGGGGGGGGGAGGGGGGGGAGGGAGTGCTGGGGGAGGCAGGGGGTGCAATTGGATTATTTTTTAAATTCTTGGCAGCAAGTGCAATTGGGGGTTGAATTGGAGGGGAGAGAGTGCTGGGGGATAAGGGGAATATGCTGTCCGTGCACATTTGGGGGCTTTGGGTGAGTTGAGGATTATTGCATTGGGGGAACAGGTGAGTGGTGGAATATTGCATCAGGGGAACTTGTTACGTTGGGGAACCAGGCCTACCGTGTGACAGGAACACACTGGTCCCACTTGGTCTGGTACCAAGCAAAAAGTTTGTATCAGCAGAGATAAACAATGTTCACCATTGAAGGCTGAAATGGCTTCAAACAGTGATGATTGGTAAAGAATAGCCTGAAACAAAATGTAATATTGTTTGGTGTCAAAAAAGTATGTTGTGCAGAATGTGTATAATAATTGCCCTTTTTCTTCTGCAACATCGGTGACAGCTGCGTTAGAAAAAGGTGACAGTGTTCACTAGGATTTGACCACATTTGAATCAATGGATCATATTTTGTACAGCTAATCCATTATTTGTCAGACATACCTTGCAGTACAAATCTTCAGTCTCTTCATAAAGGCAAGAGTGGGCATGTTGCTATAGCAACTCCTCAGATGAATGACCCTTGTAGGGAAGGTAACATTTCCTAATCTAATCAAATCCATTAAACAAATAAAACACAACAGCAGCCAAACAATATTACCAAGTGCATGAACTGTTTTTGAAGTAGTGAGAGGTGTGCAACTGCCCTATGGCTACAGATATGCATGGAGGTGAGAATCATTTCTTATTTCTTCTGGAGATGGTTAGCATTTTCCTTTATTACTGAGAACAACATGAATTCTGAAGAATTCCGAAAAACACAGTGAGGTCAGGAAAAAACTGGTTTTATTTGTTACGTAAGGCACAAATACGTCAAGACTCGCTTTAAAAAAAAACACATTTAAATGCTTTTAAGTTTTTGGGCCAGTGGCAGCCAGCTGGTACTGTGAGCAGTCGGCTGTGGGCAGCTTGGTTCCCTATAGCATTTTCAATTGCGTACAGTATGCATGAGAAGATGTTGGTACTGTTGATGGTCTGCTCCTCGACAGGGCCAAGGAGGGGCTTATATAAGGAACACTTCTCCATCCGTTTCCCACCACGGATGGCTGACCTGCTGAGTTCTACCGGCACTTTGGAGGGGAATCAAGACTCCAGGACTGGATTAGGATGGGGGGGGGGGGGAGGGGAGCCTCCTTAATTTGAAGAATTCAATGTTCATGTCATTTGGCTGTAAGCTATGAGGTGCTGTTCCTCCAGTTTGTGTGTCACATCACTCTGGCAATGGAGGAGGCCCAGGCAAAAAGGTTAGCGTGGAAATGGGAAGGGGAGTTAAATGGTTGGCAACCGGGAGTTTTTGTGTTTGGTCCTTATCCGTCCTTAGCCTGGGCGGACCGAGTGCAATGCAGAGTGGGGGGATCGAGGAGCAGATAGAAGGAACAGTAGATGCTGGTTTACAAAAAGAGACACAATCTCCTGGAGTAACTTGCACGTCTGGAGAGCATGGACAGGCAACATTCTAGGTCAGGACCCTTCTTCAGACTGCTTGTTGTGGGGGGTGGAGAAAGTTGGAAAGGAGAGGTGGGAGTGGTTGCCTTAGATTCCCTTCTCTCTACAGATGCGGCCTGATCCACTGAGCTCCTCCACCGCTTTAGAGGGAATGGACAGACGACGTTTTGAATCAGGACCCTTCTTCAGACTGAGTGGAGAGGGTGGGGGGGAGGAAGCTGGAAAAGAGAGATGGGGGCTGGACAAAGCCTGGCAAGTGATAAGTGAACACAAATGCTGGAGTAGCTCAGCGGGACAGGCAGCATCTCTAGAGATAAGGAATGGGTGACGTTTCAGGTTGAGACCCACCTTCAGAAGTGATAGTTGGATATAGGTGAGCAGGACACAAGAAACTGCGGATGCTGGAATCTTGCATAGAACACAACTTAGATGCACAGAATCCTTTGCCCAGAGTGGGGGAATCGAGGACCAGAGGACACGGGTTCAAGGTGAAGGCGAAAAGATTTAAAAGGAAAATGAGGGGTAACATTTTCACACAGGGTGTTGGGAGTATGGAACAAACTGTCAGAGGAGGTAGTTGAAGCTGTGACTATCCCATGAAACAGTTAGACAGTTACATGGATAGGCCAAGTTTGGAGGGATATGGACCAAACACAGGCAGATGGGACTAGTGTAGCTGGGACATGTTGGTCGGTGTGGGAAAGTTGGGCCGAAGGGCCTGTTTCCACACTGTGTCACTTTATGACGAACACAAAGTGCTGAAGTAACTCAGCGGGTCAGGCAGCATCTGTGGAGAACATGGACAGGTGACATTTCAGAGTGCGGGAGTAACTCAGCGGGGCAGGCAGCATCTCTGGACACAAGGAATGGGTGACGTTTTGGGTCGACACTGAAGATGGGTCTCGACCCTGAAACGTTACCCATTCCTTCCTGCATTTTGTGTCTACCTAAACAGCGCCTATCTATCCACGTGGCGATGTGCCAGCAGGCTGGAGGAGTGGGCAAAGGCCTTGCCGCAGAGCGGGCAGGTGAAGGGGTGCTGGCCGGTGTGGTCTTGTCGGTGCTCCAGCAAGTGGTCAAGGCGGGTGAATGCCTTGCCATACACAGCGCACACAAAGGGTCTCTCTCCGGTGTATATCTGCTGGTGCTCCCGCAGCCCCCATGCTCTCTTGTCACAGTGGGAGCAGCTGCTCGCCGACGTGAGTCAGCCGGTGCTGCCGCAACCCCCGTGAGCTGTCAAACTCCTCACCGCAGTACGGGCAGTCGTAGGGCGGGCCACTGGTGTGTACGTGATGGTTAGACGGGGCATGGGAGGCCGTGGCAAAGCGCTCTTCACACACCGGGCTGGGGATGGGACGGTCGCCGGTGTGCAGTCGCTGGTGGGACAGCAGATAGGTGGAGCGGGTGAAGCCCTTGCCGCACTGAGTGCAGGTGTAGGGGCGCTCGCCGGTGTGGGTGCGCTTGTGCACCCTCCGGTTGGAGGAGCAGGTGAAGCCCTTGCCGCACTGGGCACAGGTGTAGGGGCGTTCACCGGTCTGGGTGCGCTTGTGCTGCTGCAGGCTGCTGGAGTGGGTGAAGCCCTTGCCGCACTGGGCACAGGTGTAGGGACGTTCGCCGGTGTGGGTGCGCTGGTGGGACAGCAGCTTTCTGGATGAGGTGAAGCCCTTGCCACACTGGGTGCAGGTGTAGAGGCGTTCACCGGTGTGGGTGCGCTGGTGGGACAGCAGCCTGCTGGAGGAGGTGAAGCCCTTGCCGCACTGGGTGCAGGTATAGGGGCGCTCGCCGGTGTGTGTGCGCTGGTGGGACAGCAGCCTCCTGGAGGAGGTGAAGCCCTTGCCACACTGGATGCAGGTGTAGGGGCGCTCGCCGGTGTGGGTGTGCAGGTGCTCAAGTAGGCTGTTGGAGCGGGTGAAGCCCTTTCCGCACTGGGCGCAGGTGTAGGGGCGCTCGCCGGTGTGGATGCGCTGGTACCTCAGCAGGGTGCTGGACTGGGTGAAGCCCTTGCCGCACTGGGCACAGGTGTATGGGCGCTCTCCGGTGTGGGTGCGCTGGTGGGGCAGCAGCTTGCTGGAGGAGGTGAAGCCCTTGCCGCACTGGATGCAGGTGTAGGGGCGCTCGCCGGAGTGGGTGCGCAGGTGCTCTAGTAGGCTGTTGGAGCGGGTGAAGCCCTTGCCGCACTGGGCACAGGTGTAGGGCCGCTTGCCGGTATGAGTGCGTTGGTGCAGCTTCAGGTGGTTGGACGACTTGAAGCCTTTGCCGCAGTTGGAGCAGGTGAAGGGCCGCTCGCCGGAGTGCACGCTGTTGTGCCGCTGCAGCTTGTCATAGCGGGTGAAGCTCTTGCCGCACTCCGAGCAGTCGAAGGGGCGTTCTCCCGTGTGCACCCGCCGGTGGATCTCCAGCTCGCTCGGGCACTGCCAGGCCTTGCCACACACGTCACACTCATAACGCTTCTCCTTGTTGTGTCCCGTCACGTGGTCCTCCATCGCAGCTCAGCAGCTCGAAGCTCAACCCGCACACCGAGCAGATGGGGGGGAAGGGGCTCCCCGGCACGCTGACCGCCCTCAATGGCCGCTCACGTCCTCGTCTCTCCGTCCACGGCACCGGCTCCTAAGCGCTGCAGGAGGGGAACACAGAGGGTCAGCAAACAGGACATTACAGATCCGATCTTTGGCCGGAAGCAAGATGGCGAAGCAAGATGGCGGAACAAGAGGGCGGAGGCTGGTTGCTAAAATGGGTCCTATAATCACCCATGAATCTGCCCATGACCGCACTACGTGTTTTGCGTAGGAGTAGGCCATCTTGCTCTGCTATAAGATCTTTGATTGGCTCTAGCCCAAGTGGGAGGAGAGTTAGAAGCGAGTCAGAGGGGGGAAAACAATTGAAAACTGAGGAATTTGGATTGTAAATTGGTAAATGAGGCAATTTATCAGTCAATATAAGCAAGATGGCTATTAGGGAGCAGCAGTGAGGGAGCGGCCTTGTGAGGGAAGTGCCCTGTGAGAAAAGGGCGAGTCTTTGGCTCGAGAGTCTTCGGCGAGGAGGCTGAGGAGAGGAGGCTACGCAAAACGCTGGAGAGGGAGAGACGAAAGAAGGATATGTCAGGCAAGCTGATTCAGTGCGATGCTTGCAGTATGTGGGAGGTCAAGGACACTGCTGGTGCCTCTGGCTGCTACAAATGTGAGGTGCATCCAGGTACAGCTCCTGGAGGACCGTGTTAGGGAACTGGAGAAGGACCAAGTGGAGGACCTCAGGTTCATCCGAGAAACTGAGTCGTTCCTCGACAAGTCCTACAGTAAGATTGTTACACCTAAGGTACTAGAAGAGAGAAGGTGGGTGACGGTTAGAAAGGGAGGGAAGCGTGGAATGCAAACGTCCCCATGTGTTGTACCTCTTGTGAACAGGTTCACCCACTTAGAAGCTGTCGGGACAGAAGACGTTATTACACAGAGTGGCGGACTGGTTTGCGAAGCAAAAAGGGCTGTTGAGCCAAAACCAGAGAGGCCAACGTCAGGCAACGCCATTGTAGTTGGAGACACCATTGTTAGAGGTATGGACAGGGGTTTCTGCGGCAACAGATGGGATTCGAGGATGGTGTGCTGTCTTCCTGGTGCCAGGATCCAGGATGTCACGGACAGAGTGTAGAACATCCTCAAGGGCGAACAGCCGGAAGTGGTAGTGCATTTCGGCACAAACGATGTCGGAAAGAAGGGGATAAATATTCTGCAGCTTGACTTTAGAGAGCTCGGAAAAATGCTGAAAAGCAGGACCTCCAGGGTTGTTATCTCTGGTTTGTTTCCAGTTCCTCGTGCTGGCGAGAGCAGCAACAGGAAGATACAGGACCTGAATGTGTGGCTGAGGAACTGGTGCACGGGCAGGGATTTAGATTCTTAGCCAACTGGAGTAAAGGGGAACTGTACAAAAAGGACGGATTTCATCTTAACAGGTGTGGGACCAGCATTCTGGCAGGCAGGTTTGCCAATGCTACACGGGTGGTTTAAAACTGAATAAGGGGGTCGGGTGTCAAATGGGATAATTGAGGATGTAGTTAAAGGGAAAGGGTTTCTTAAATGTGTGAGCGGAGAGACAGAGGGGTGTAAAATGAGGGTAGAAGCCATAGGTAGCAAGGTGAAAAGTAAAAGTGGCAGGCAGACAAATACAGGACAAAAATTAAAAAGGGCCACTTTTCAACATAATTGTATAAGGGGTAAGAGTGTTGTAAGAGTCTCATCTACCTGCACTCAGACCATAACCCTCCATTCCTTTCCCATCCATATACCTATCCAATTGATTTTTAAATGATACAATCGAACCTGCCTCCACCACTTCCACTGGAAGCGCATTCCACACCGCCACCACTCTCTGAGTAAAGAAGTTCCCCCTCATGTTACCCCTAAACTTCTGTCCCTTAATTCTCAAGTCATGTCCTCTTGTTTGAATCTTCCCTATTCTCAATGTGAAAAACCGATCCACGTCAACTCTGTCTATCCCTCTCATCATTTTAAAGTCCTCTATCAAGTCCCCCCTTAACCTTATGCGCTCCAAAGAATAAAGGCCTAACATTCAACCTTTCTCTGTAACTTAGTTGTTGAAACCCTGGCAACATTCTAGTAAATCTCCTCTGTACTCTCTCTATTTTGTTGACATCGTTCCTATAATTGGGCGACCAGAATTGTACACCATACTCCAGAATTGGCCTCACCAATGCATTGTACAATTTTAACATTACATCCCAACTTCTATACTCAATGCTCTGATTTATAAAGGCCAGCACACCAAAATCTTTCTTTACCACCCCATCTACACGAGATCCCACCTTCAGAAAACTATGCAGTTATTCCTAGATCCCTCTGTTCAACTGCATTCCTCAATTCGGTACCATTTACCATGTACGTCCTATTTTGATTTGTCCTGCCAAGATGTAGCACCTCAGACTTCTCAGCATTAAACTCCATCAGCCATCTTTCAGCCATTCTTCCAAATGGCCTAAATCTCTCTGTAGACTTTGGAAATCTAATCTTCGTAATAAGGTGGATGAGTTGAATGTGCAGATAGTTATTAATGACTATGATATAGTTAGGATCACGGAGTCATGGCTCCAGGGTGACCAAGGCTGGGAGCTGAACATCCAGGAATATTCAATATTCAGGAGGGATAGACAGAAAGGAAAAGGAAGTGGGGTAGCGTTGCTGGTTAGAGTGGAGATTAACGCAATAGAAAGTAAGGACATTAGCTTGGAGGGTGTGGAATCAATATGGGTAGAGCTGCGAAACACTAAGGGGCAGAAAACGCTAGTGGGAGTTGTGTACAGGCCACCTAACAGTAGTAGAGGAGTTGGGGGTGGCATCAAACAGGAAATTAGAAAATCGATTATGAAAGAAAACTGGCAGGCCACATAAAAACTGACTGCAAAAGTTTTTATAGATATGTGAAGAGAAAAAGATTAGTTAAAACAAATGTAGGTCCATTGCAGATAGAGTTGAATTGATCATTGGGAACAAAGACATGGCAGACCAATCGAATAACTACTTTGGTTCTGTCTTCACTAAGGAAGACATAAATAATCTGCCAGAAATAGCAGGGGACTTGGGGGTCAAATGAGATTGAGGAACTTAGTGAAATCCAGGTTAGCCAGGAAGTGGTGTTAGGTAAATTGAATGGATTAAAGGCCGATAAATCCCCAGGGCCAGATAGGCTGCATCCCAGAGTAGTTAAGGAATGAGCCGCAGAAATAGTGGATGCATTAGTGATGATTTTTCAAAACTCTTTATAATCTGGAGTATTACCTGAGGTTGCTAATGTAACACCACTTTTTTAAAAAGGGAGGGAGAGAGAAAACGGGGAATTACAGTAGTTAGTCTAACATCGGTAGTGGGGAAACTGCTTGAGTCAGTTATTAAAGATGGGATAGAAGCACATTTGGAAAGTGGTGAAATCATTGGACAAAGTCAGCATGGATTTACAAAAGGCAAATCATGTCTGACGAATCTTATAGAATTTTTCGAGGATGTAGAGTGGATAAGGGAGAACCGTGGATGAGTTAAATCTGGACTTTCAGAAGGCTTTCGACAAGGTCCCACATAAGAGATTAGTATACAAACGTAAAGCACATGGTATTGGGGGTTCAGTGTTGATGTGTTAAAGAACTGGCTGACAAACAGGAAGCAAAGAGTAGGAGTAAATGGCAGGCAGTGACTAGTGGGGTAATGCAAGGCTCAGTTATTTACAATATATATTAATGATTTGGACGAGGGAATTGAATGCAACATCTCCACGTTTGCGGATGACATGAAGCTGGGGGGCAGTGTTAGCTGTGAGGAGGATGCTAGGAGGCTGCAAGGTGACTTGGATAGGCTGGGTGAGTGGGCAAATGCATGGCAGATGCAGTATAATGTGTATAAATGTGAGGTTATCAACTTTGGTTGCAAAAACAGGAAAGTAGACTATTATCTGAATATTGGCCGATTAGGAAAAGGGGAGATGCAATGAGACCTGGGTGTCATGGTACACCAGTCATTGAAAGTGGGCATGCAGGTGCAGCAGGCAGTGAAGAAAGCAAATAGTACGTTAGCATTCATAGCAAAATTATTTGAGTATAGGAGCTGGGAGGTTCCACTGCAGTTGTACAGGGTCTTGTTAAGACCACACCTGGACTATTGCGTACAGTTTTGGTCTCCTAATCTGAGGAAATACATTCTTGCCATAGAGGGAGTACAGAGAAGGTTCACCAGACTGATTCCTGGGATGTCAGGACTTTCATATGAAGAAAGACTGGATAGACTCGGCTTGTACTCGCTAGAATTTAGAAGATTGAGGGAGGATCTTATAGAAACTTACAAAATTCATAAGGGGTTGGACAGGCTAGATGCAGGAAGATTGTTCCCGATGTTGGGGAAGTCCAGAACAAGGGGTCACAGTTTAAGGATAAGGGGGAAATCTTTTAGGACCGTGATGAGAATAAAATTTTTCACATGGAAAGCGGTGAATCTGTAGAATTCTCTGCCACGGAAGGTAGTTGAGGCCAGTTCATTGGCTATATTTAAGAGGGAGTTAGATGTGGCCCTTGTGGCTAAAGGGATCAGGGGGTATGGAGAGAAGGCAGGTACAGGATACTGAGTTGGATGATCAGCCATGATCATATTGAATGGTGGTGCAGGCCCGAAGGGCCGAATGGCCTACTCCTGCACCTATTGTCCATGTATGAGCATGTGAGAGAGAGACAGACAGGGAGAGAGAGAGTGGGAGAGACAGAGAGAGACAGACAGACAGAGACAGTGAGAGACAGAGAGAGACAGACAGAGACAGTAAGAGACAGAGAGAGCGAGAGAGAGAGAGAGAGACAGAGCGAGGGACAGAGAGAGGGAGGAGACAGAGAGAGAGAAAGTCTCTGTCTCTCCCTCTCAGTCTCTCATTCTGTCTGTCTATCCATCTGTCTCTCACTGTCTCCCTGTCCCCCTCTCTCTGTCTCTCTCTGTCTCTCTCTTCTTTCTCTTTCTCTCTCTCTCTCTCTCTCTCTCTCTCTCGCTCTGTCCCTCCCTCTCTCTGCATCTCTCTTCCCTCACTCTCTGTCTCTCTCTGTCTTTCCCAACTGCTTATCTCTCCCTACGTGTCTCGCTGTTTTTTTCTCTCTCTATCTGTCTCTGCCTCTCTCTCTCTCTCTCTCTGTCACTGTTTGTCTCCCTCTCTGTCTCTCTCTCAATTTTCAATTTTTAAATTCAAAAACGTATTGGCATGATAAAAAAACATTGTTATATGCCAAAGTATATAACATGACATACATATTTAAAATGCATCATTATAAATACAATTCTACAGTGCATGGATAGATATATCCTGTACATAAACTCACAATAGGCCTATAGTCCTTTATTGATGCTACACGTTCTTGCAGCTGCAGCAGTACAACACAATAGCAAGTTTAGCAATTCACTATTAATTTTCTTAGTGTCAGTTAATGTCAATTAGTGTGCGTACATATGTGCATGTTGGTCATTCACTGTCTCTCTGGTTGTGGCATGCTGTTACGTATTGTGCCTTATTTCCTTCGCCAATTATTATTCTTAGTTTTGATGTATCATCTAGTTCTTTAAAGTCAGGGGTTGCCACACTGAGTTTGTCAAAGTATGCTTTCCTTGTTTTGTCAATTTTTTTGCATTTTAGGAGGAAGTGCACCTCTGTTTCAACCTCATCTGTCAAACAGTGGCCGCATAATCTGTTTTCTCTTGGTTGCCAGAATCTCTTCTGTCTTCCTGTCTCTCTCTTTCCCCCTCCCTCTGTCTCTCTCTCTCTCACTCTCTCTATCTTTCTCTTTCTCTACCTCTCTCTCTGTCTCCCCCTCTCTCTCTCTGTCCCTTGCTCTGTCTCTCTCTCTCTCGCGCTCTCTCTGTCTCTCCCACTCTCTCTCTCTCTCTCTCTCTCTCACGCTGTCTGTCTGTCTCTCTCTCACATACTCATAGATACATAGACAATAGGTATGTCTCAGTATCCCGTATCAACTCAGTCTGTATTGAGAAGTTGGGAGGTCACGTTGCTGTTGTACAAGACGTTGGTGAGGTTGCAGTTAGAGTATTGCATTCAGTTCTGTGCACCGTGTTAAAGGAAAGATGTCGTTGAGCTTGAAAGGGCACGGAGAAGATTTACAAAGATGTTGACTGGACTCGAGGGGCCTGAGCTACAGGGAGAGGTTGGGGCAAAGGGCTGGGACTTATTCCTTGGAGCACATGAGGATGAGGGGTGATCTTATAGAGGTGTACAAAATCACCAGAGGAATAGATCGGGTAGACACACTCTTGCCCTGAGTAGGGGAATTGAAGACCTAAGGACATGTGTTGAAGGTGAGTGAGGCGGGGGTGGGAAAAATTGAATAGGAACTTGAGGGGCAACTTTTCCACACAGAGGGTGGTGGGTATATGGAACAAGCTGCCGGAGGAGGTATTTGAGGCTGGGACTATCGCAACACTTGGACAGGTACATGGCTAGGGCAAGTTTGGAGGGATATGGGCCGCTGGCAGGTGGGTTCCTGTATAGAGGGGGCATGTTGGTCCGGGTGGGACTAGTGTAGATGGGGCATGTTGGTAGGGGTGGGACTAGTGTAGATGGGGTATGTTGGTCTGGGTGGGACTAGTGTAGATGGGGCATGTTGGTCTTGGTGAAACTAGTGTAGATGGGGCATGTTGGTCGGTGTGGGACTAGTGTAGATGGGGCATGTTGGTCAGGGTGGGACTAGTGTAGATGGTGCCGGTGTGGGCAGGTTGGGTTGAAGGGCTTGTCTCTTTCTCTCTCATTCTGTCTGTCCGTCTCTCTCTCTCCCCCCACACTGAAGTCACAACAGCTTCTAATTTTCAGCCGGTTTCCTTTACTGAGTCTCTCTCTCTGTCTCTCTCTCTGTCTATCTCTCTATCTATCTCTCTATCTATCTCTCCCTCTCTATCAATATATCACCCTCTCTCTCGCTCTCTCTCTCTCTCTCTCTCTGTGTGTCTTTCTCTCTTCATGTGTCTCTCTCTGTCTCTTTCTCTCTCTCTCTCTGTCTCTCTCTCTCTCTCTCTCTCTCTCTCTCTCTCTCTCTCTCTCTCTCTCACTCTCTCTCGCACTGTCTCTCTCTCTCTCTCTCTCTCTCTCTCTCTGTATCTCTCTTTATGTGTCTCTCCCCCTCTCTCTCTCTCTCTGTCTCTCTCTCCCTCTCCCTCTCTATCTCCCTACCTCCCCCCTCTCCCCCTCACTGTCCCTCTCTCTCTCTCTCTCTCTCTCTCTCTCTCTCTCACACTCTCTGGGATAGAGGATTTGGGTGAACACAGACCAATTCCTGCCAACCGTGGGCCTAACTGCAGACAGATACATAACGTACTGAACACATAGGACAGGAAAGAGAAATGATCTGCAAATAGAAACGCCATTAGCCGGGACAGATATTTATAAGGGCACGTTCTTTGTAAGAACCGCAATGGAATGGAATAAACGAGACAACAATGTCGTCTAAATGTTTAAGAAGGAACTGCAGATGCTGGAAAATCGAAGGTAGACACAAAATGCTGGAGTAACTCAGCGGGTGAGGCAGCATCTATGGAGCAAAGGAAATAGGTGACGATTCGGGTCGAGACCCTTCTTCAGACTCGAGAACCATTTCCTTCACTCCATAGATGCTGCCTCACACGCTGAGTTCTCCAGCATTTTTTTCCAACAACAAGTCAAATCACCTTCACTGGAAAATAGGACAACAGGTACAGGAGGAGGCTATTCGGCCCTTCGAGCCTGCACCGCCATTCAATATGATCATGGCTGATCATCCCCAATCAGTACCCCGTTCGTGACTTCTCCCCATACCCCCTGACTCCGCTATCTTTAAGAGCCCTATCTAGCTCTCCCTTGAAAAAAACATCCAGTGAACCGGCCTCCACCGCATTCTGAGGCAGAAAATCCCACAGACTCACAACTCTCTGGGTGGAAAAGTTTCCCCTCATCTCAGTCCAAAATGGTCACAGATTCACAACTTTCTGGGTGGAAAAGTTTCTCATCTCCGTTCTAAATGGCCGACGCCTTATTCTTAAACTGCGGCCTCTGGTTCCGGACTCCCCCAACATCGGGAACATGTTTCCTGTCTCTAGCGTGTCCAAACCCTTAACAATCTTATGTTTTTCAATGAGATACCCTCTCATCCTTCTAAACTCCAAAGTGTACAAGCCCAGCCGCTCCATTCTCTCAGTATATGACAGTCCCACCATCTCGGGAATTGACCTGGTGAACCTACGCTGGGCTCCCTGAATAGCAAGAATGTCCTTCCTCAAATTAGGGAACCAAAACTGTACAGAATACTCCAGGTATGGTCTCACCAGGGCCCTGTACAACTGCAGAAGGCCTGTTTGCTCCTATACTCCTCTGGTTATGAAGGCCAACAGGCCAAAACTGCACACAATACTCCAGGTGTGATCTCACCAGGGATGGAGGGAGAGGGAGAGAGAGGGGCAGAGATGGGTGAGAGAGGGAGAGGCAGAGAGAGAGATAGAGGGAGAGGGAGAGGGGGAGAGAGTGAGGGAGAGGGGGAGAGAGAGAGAGGGAGAGAGGGGGAGGGAGCTAGGGGGAGAGAGGGTAAGGGGGTGAAAGAGAGGGAGTTAGGGGGAGTGAGAAAGGGGTTAAGAGAGGGGGGAGAGAGAGGGGGTCGGCCTGCCAGCGCCTGTGCATGCTCCCCCTGCTGCATTAAGGGAATGCATGCATCACTGAATAGAATAGAATAGAATAGTTTCTTTATTGTCATTGTAACATGAACCATGTACAACGAAATTTAAAAATGTCAGCCAGTCAGTGCACCATTCAAACATTTCTAAAAGCTAACGATACATACAAGATAAAATATTAAAAGATAAACAACTAAAATAAATATCACGAAAATAGCAGGCATAAACACCCAACCCTCCATCCTTCTGTGGATTTCACAGTGTACCACAGTCCCTTAGTATGTCTCGCCCCTGCGTTCCTTGGCGGCTACATTTAGTGCTTTTATAGCAGTGGGGTAAACACTGTTTTTTTATTCTGTTCGTCCTTGTCCTTGTAGATCTGTACCGTCTGCCTGACGGCAACAGTTCAAACAGGGAGTGTCCGGGGTGGGAAATGTCCTTTATGATACTCTGGGATTTTTTGGTGCAGCGGGAACTGTGTAAGTCCTCCAAGGTAAGGAGAGGGCAGCCGACAATCCTCTGGGCGTTGTCAATGGCCCTCTGGAGCGCTTTCCTCTGAGCCGCTGTGCAGCTGGTGTACCACACGCATACACAGTATGTTAGTATGCTCTCAATGGAGCACCGATAAAAGGACAGCAGCAGTCTCTGAGTGATGTATTCTTCCTGAGCACCCTCAGGAAGTGCAGTCGCTGCTGGACCTTTTTCAGCAGCGCAGAGGTGTTCACGCTCCACGTCAGGTCCTCCTCAATATGGATTCTCAGGAAGAGGGGAAATCCGCCACCCTCTCCACACAGTCCCCTCTGATAATCAATGGTACCATGTCCGTTTTATTCTTCCTAAAGTCTATTATTAATTCCTTTGTCTTTAAGGTGTTGAGGAGCAGGTTATTTTATTCACACCACACTGTCAGCTGCTCCGCCTCATCCCGGTAGGCGTACTCGTCCCCCCCGGAGATGAGTCCACACCGTAGTGTCATCCGCAAATTTGACAATGGTGTTGCTGTGGTGGGCGGGGGTGCAGTCATGTGTGTAGATGGTGTAGAGCAGGGGGCTCAGTACGCAGCCCTGTGGAGAGCCGGTACTGAGGCTGAGGGCCGTTGATGTGTGATGGCCCACTTTGACTCTCTGGCTGCGACCCGACAGGAAGCTATTTATCCACGTACAGGTGGAGTGTGGAAGTTCCAAGTCCCCCAGTTTGTCCACCAGTTTGTGGGGAAGGATGGTATTAAAAGCAGAGCTGTAGTCACAAAGAGCATCCGCACGTAGCTCCCCCGCTGCTCCAGGTGAGACAGTGCAGCATGGAGAGCTGTGGCTACAGCGTCATCTGTAGATCTATTTGCTCTGTACGCAAACTGGTGGGGGTCAAAGCTTCGGGGCAGGAGTGATGTGATATGACCCCGTACCAGTTTTTCAAAACACTTCATCACCACTGGTGTGAGTGCGACTGGCCAGTAGACGTTGAGGCTGGAGATGTTGGTTTTTGTGGGCAAGGGGTCTATGGTGGAGGACTTCAGACAGGGTGGAACAGTGGACTGGGCCAGAGACTGGTTAAAAATCCTCGTAAAGACTCCAGCCAGCTGGTCTGCACAGTCTTTCAGCACGCGTCCAGAGACGCCATCAGGTCCAGTAGTCTTCCTTGGATTGATGGCCCGCAGCGTGCGCCTCGCCTCATGCTCCTCTATCTTGAGGGTTAGGCTGCTGTGGACCATGTGCTGTGATGTGGCTGTCTCGGGTGGCTCCACTTCAAAGCGAGCAAAGAAGTGGTTCAGCTTCTCTGCCAGCAAGGCGTCACCTTCAGCAGATCCAAGGTTGGTCTTATAGTTGGTGAGATACTGGATCCCCTGCCACACCTGCCTGCTGTTATTACTGTCCAGGTGGTCCTCTATCTTCCTCCTGTAGTTTGATTTGGCCTCTCTGATGCCTCTCTTCAGGTTAGCTCGGGCCGTGCTGTATAAAGCCCTATCGCCAGACCTAAAGGCGGTGTTCCTCTCTTTCAACAGCCGCTGGACCTCCCGGGTCATCCAGGGCTTCTGGTTGGGGTAGACCCGGATGCGTTTGTCCACTGTGACCGTGTCCATGCAGTTTTTAATGTAACACAGTACACTGTCTGTGAACACCTCCAGGTCCTGGTGTTCAAACACCTCCCAGTTGGTCCTGTCGAAACAGTCCTGCAGCTGCTGGGAAGCACCATCAGGCCAGGTTGTGATGGTCTTTGTAATAGTAGGAGCGGTTTTCCTGAGGGGGGCATATGCAGGAATTAAGAGCAGGGACATATGGTCAGACTGGCCCAGGTGTGGTAGTGGTCTAGCCCTGTAGCCCAGCTTGATGTTGGAGTAGACCTTGTCCAGTGTGTTAGCTCCTCTTGTAGCACATTTAACATGCTGGTAGAATTTGGGGAGCATTTTCTT